>OY855903.1:5420000-5690000 GCA_963693305.1 Meandrina meandrites | reverse complement strand
AGCGGCGTGGTTTGGGAGCCGAAAATGGTTTACAATGTGATTGGCCTGTTATTGAAAAGCTTTAATAGTAAAATCAGGACGCTAAAAAGGTCTGGTAAAATGTAAGATGTCGCGGTCTCAGCTAACAATAGGCCTTATCACGGTTTTCGACTGCATCTTGACGGGTAGTCACCCCAGTAAGAAATTACAGTGTTTGTATGCGAATCCGATGGCAAATAATTTCTTCATAAATTGAATTCTGGACAACTTATGAATCGTAAAGTAAACATTCTAGGCAAAAGTTTTTATTCACCAAGTTTGAAGGATGTATCTGGGCTAGAAAGGGTTGAGTTACGTTGTTCATTTGCATTTGCCTATAATGTTTTCCCGCGAACCGCGTCAATTCATAAGTTGTCCAGAATTCAATTTTTTTAAAAAAATGTTTGCCATCGGATTCCCATACAAACAATATAATTTCTAATTGCGTTGCCTACCCGCCAAAATGGCGTCGAAAAACCGTGATAAGGCCTATTGTATCTCACCTTGTTTAGTACATTTCTGATTATGGTCATAACTGCTTGGTTGCAGACGATCTTTTGAAGCATAACGCCGGCAAGCATGCACTACTTGAAATAACTTATTTGTACGTCGCAGCATACTTAATCTCACTGAGTACGCATCTTCAAACTTCTCTTTGCCAAAAACGTTAAAAGGACGGAATAGAAAAAGATCATGAGATTGAATCATTATTTGTAGTCATTGGGTCATGTTGCCATTTGAGGAGACGTTATTAAAATATTAATCTTGGCAACAAGATAAACCGAGGCAAGTTTGTTAGGACAAATGATTAAAAACTTGATTGAGCCATAGCCTTTTAATTGCAGAACACTGAAGCTTCCCATTATTTCTTTCAAACCAACCAAACGAAAAACTGCCGGGCGGCCATTTACGAACTAGGTGATTTGTCTTTGTTGGAATGCACTAAGAGATAAATGAGCGAATCTCAGAGATTCCTAAGAGAACTGTTTTTATAAATGATTCTTACATGCTTAGGTCTCGCTACTTTGGTTACCCTGTATGTCGAAGCCATCAACACTCCTGGTGCCATTCCAAATGTACAGTGTGCTTGGGACACGTTCGAGCAAACAAAATGTTTAGAAGCAGAACAAGCTTCTCTGCAGGAATATACCAGGCGAATGAAGTCACTACTGTCTGGAAAACTACCTTGTGACAATGATGGGATACGTTGTTCTCATAACACTGCACTGGAGGAGAGCGAAGGCCTATTTATGTTGGAAACTAGTGGAATTTCTACAAATACTGTTGAAAGACATCTGAGGGAGCTCAAGGTAACACTATTGAAAAGGTCTGAAAATGATTATGAGATCCGTCTTGTCCACCTTAAGAGTTAACTGAAATTTATTCTGAAGGTGGACAGAGGCCATCGAAAATTTAGGGAAATAACATTTTTATCACACTAGGTTGTTCCAGAGGTTCCAGGTTTTCTTGTCAGGCCTCTGGCTCGTTATTAATTTTATTTTATGGGACTGGTACCAAGTGCGTTTTAAAATCACTTCGGATCGTATTCCATCAAGTATAAACTATTTTTTCACCAACAATCGCAATAAAACAAGTTAGCAAACATACTGTCACTCATGAGGTTCTGTTACATGGGTTAGCCCGATTACGACAGTTCATTGAATCGCTCACTATCTATTACGAAACTGCGTTGTACTACGTTGCTTTGATTTTTTTTCCTCAAGCCAATGCTAAGACAGATCACGTTTTCACTCTCCCCTTTCAAGATAAATTATGGCATCTCTTTTAAGCTAATTTTAATTTTCTCTATTCAGACCGAATTAAACAAACAGTTGAACCAGTGGCAGACTGACAATGCCAAGCTGACAAAACAATTCTGCGACGACCTTCTGTTGCAACTTAAAAGAAAACACATGGATCCAGTCCTTCAGCAGCTGCGGGGAAGCGACGGGTCCAAATTATCTTTTGATGACATCATAGGAGCGTATCAGCTGATTAAAGAAGACTACGACGCACGCGCAGTGGGTGCTAAAGATGCTATCGCCGCAGCGTTCTTCGACTTTCACCCTGTAAGATACTGCTCGTTTATTACAAACTTAACATCTCGAATATATCCTTTTAGAATTAACTGCAGTCCATTCTCGGATTGTTTGCAATGCAGCAGAGCTATATATGGGACAATTTCAATATTTGAGAGGCATGAAATAAATAAGAAGGGAGCGAACTCGTCGATTTTATATTGAATCGTGAAGGATGAGGCATAGCAAATGTTTTTGAAACACGCATGCAAAAAGAAAGCTTCTCCGCGTGTCCAAGACGTGATTCCGAAACAATTCGCTTTATTGAAAGGAACTAAACGCGAAGTTTATGTATCGTTTTTAAAAATATTTATTGAAATTGTTGTAGGAACTAGCGAAGGAAACAAAGCAATACCTTGAACTGCTAAGAGAATTGAAAAACTTTGACAAGAAAGCAGCCAAAGAGATGGCAAAGAAAGCCTATCTAGAGCGAGAGAGGAGACGACTTGAGGTACGCCATGTGAATATGACTGTGTGCTGTTTTTAGCTGTTAAGTGAGAGAAGAGAGTGCTTATTGAATGGACTATCACCGAAAAATTTTACATATACATAAAAAAAAGCAACAGCAGATGGTCCTCCAAAACGTACATGTGTATTCCAGTAGATCACAATTTTTCGCACGATTGCTAACATATTATTAAAGTTTTCCTCCCCTAAAGGAACAAATTTCGACAAATTTCAGCGGGATAAAATATAGCTGCTATGGACCAATCGGAAACAAGAAAATAATGAAGCCAGCCAAGCATAACTGAAAACCATCATGATTCAGCTGTTTGGGCCGTTTTATTGTGTCTGGCTGCACTTTAAGCTCCGATATAATATATTCTCTTGTTTAGAAAGCATGCGAACGAGGAGAAAGGGTCAACACATTGGCTTAAACAATGCAGTATGACACTTTCGCGTCCTTGATTTGTCAAACCTCTGAGAACTGCAAGAACAGCTATTTTCATCTGCAACTGCAATCTGTTCTTGAGCTTAATCAAAACTATAACAAATTTCTCGAGCGTGATTGGTTATCTTCTTTTCCGCTTCCGCTGCATCCATTTGGAATTTTTCTCCGATTTCTGTAAAGCAATTCACTCGCATATATTTATCCTTGTACACTTCCATGAAACGCGCAGAGTGATTTGCTGCCGCCATTATGTAACCCAGGAAGACCAATGAATTCTGGGATAACCCGTTGTATTCTAGGATAGCTTTGGATCGTCCCGGTCGTCCCAATCGTCTGAGGGTGGTTTCCATCAAATCGATTGTGTCGTCCCGGTCGTCCGGATAGAATTTGACGTGATCCAAACGACCGCGATCGTCCCGGTCGTGTGGGACCTCTCAGTCGCTTGGACCTAATTTGGAACGACTGGGGCGACGGAGACGACCGGGACAATTATGAAAAAGTCAACTGTTATGTCGTTGTTTAACAACAACAACAACCCATGCGATATTTAGGAGCGCAAGCGCTCGTTAAAACACGAAGGTTTACCGATGGTTACTTTGCTTCTCAAATTTTGTCATAGTTTTGATTAATTGGTAACAGGATTTAGTGTCACCCAATTCTGTCTGTAATCCATTCTCGTCCCCATAGCTCTTTTCGCCTTCTCTTAACCGACGGTACCTTGCAGGGACCGCGGCGGGGAGGGGCTGGTAGGGCTATAGCCCTACCACCTTTTTGCTTGGGTTGATTATTTAGGGCTCCAGCTGACATGGATAACGTATGAAGAGTCTATGAATTATACCACTGGGAAGTAACAAAACGCGTCTAATCTTGCATATGCGCTTCACGAAGTCAAAGGCTTGGCAAACCTGCGCTAGACTGCAAAACAGTCGTTTTTCTCTAAAATCTGATCGTCAATAGTCGCGTGTCGAAGGCGCGAAGCGCCGATCGTCACCCTTTTCTTTCATTTTCAGTTATCTCACATATTGACCTTATAGATATGTAAAGTTGTTATCTGTCAACATATCAAAAGAAAATTAAGTCGAAAGAGTGGATGTTGAGTATTTATCTTTTCTCGAAAAACAAGCATTTGCAAAGGAAGCAAATCCAATATGGTGGTGGCGAACACGCATGTAAATTCTCGGAATCCGCACGCACAATTCTCAGAAAACATCCAGTGAAGCGGACGGATTTTATTAAAGTGAACCTGCCGAATTTCAAGGATGTGAGCTTCAAGGTAAGCTACCTATTTCACATTTTCTGTGAGCAGTTTATGAACTTATTCACACCATGAAAGACAAAACTAATCTCGGTATTCGCCGTATATCTTGACGAGTAATTTGTGTGCTTTTGTGTGCCTTTACTGAATGGGTTTTAGACCTGATAATTCCGTTTAAGTGTTTTGCCGAGTCATTTCGAGTATCTACTATAGGAAAATCCATTACCTGACGACGGAATTCCACGTTAAATTTCACGCGAAAAACCGATATCGCACGAATCGCGAAGCGATGAGTGCGATATCGGTTTTTCAAGTGAAATTTAACGTGGAATTCACGAGTCAGGTAATTGATTTTCCTTGAATCGCATAACCTTTTAAAAATGAAAATGTGGTGGATTTTGCGAATTTTAGCGCAGCCTCACTTTCAAGTCGCAATACCGCGCTGAATACCCTCACATCCCTAGCCAATCAGAGGGCGAGAATTCTTTGAGCTATGCGATTCTAGATAACATGAAATCGAATTTCAGAATTTGACAAGTCTTCTTTCCGAAGTAAAGTTGCTCCTCTTCAATTCACTTGCATGTTTTCTGTGAGAATTTGCTTGAGGTTGAAAACGTCTAATTAAACCTGTAGCTAAATGTCTTTATTGGCTCCAGACCTCGCGTTCGAAGACCGCTCGAAGACGTTCGCCAAAAATACGTTTTTTTTTTTTTGCAGTCTAAAGCTGCGCGGAAGAACCGCAATTTTATAATAACTTTGGCAACTTCAAAAAGTAGAGACCTTAGGTAGTTTTATTTAACATGTTTACTGTATTGGATGCTATTCCAAGTGAGGACGGCTAAGGACGGCTATGTTCTGTTTATTGGGGTTGTGATGCCGCACAAATGCATGATAAATGGCGGAACAGTGGCCCCTATTACTTGTTTGTCTTGGCCAGATTTTTTAGCCCTACCACTTTAAAATGGTCTCCGTGTTCCCTGCCTTGGCACAAGAAACGAAGGGCTCTGGGGGCATGGGATTGACTGTTTGAAACAAAGAAATCTTGAACGGAAGTAAAAAACGCCATGACTCTTCCCAGAATCTAGGACTGGAAGTCCCTTGTCTCCAGAGCCCTTCGTTTCTCGTGCCAAGGCCCGGCCGGTTAAGAAAGGCGAAAAGGGCTATGGGGACGAGAATATCTTTCACCATTCTCGTGATTAAACAAATCACTCGTATGAGTATAAACCGAATCAGTCCTATTGCCATTATAAACTGATACAACTAATTAGACACTGGGCCTCATGTCATACAATTCAGGGAGTCATCGTGCGCGAAATTTCAAATCGATGTTGAAATTACCTGCGTGATTATTCCCTTAATATCATGGGTGACAAATTACTCCTTAATTTTGGCGCGAAATTTTAGCGCTAATTTATAATTTCACATGTGAAATTACCATGACCATGGCCATGGCAAAATTGCCATGGCAACGTTTCCCATGTTTCAGTGCCAAGATGGCGTACAGGATTTTCGCTTGAATTTCACCTTGGCCAGTTTGTTTGGTCGTCTTATAATCTTTTAACGATAACATGTATGGCATTGAGCAGACATTTGAGCGTTTTACACGGGCTTCGTTTCCAACAGATTCGTTCACGACGATACAATAAACACTGCAAGTTAAAAAACTACGACTGTAAGCGTCATTTGTCACCCATGATATTAAAACGTCACTAAATGGTGTACTCGTGAAATTAGGAAATAATTTCACTTGCGTTTTGTACAAATTCTAATAATTTCCCTCGCCTGAAGGCTCGGGAAATTCTTAAAATTTTGACAAAACGCGCGTGAAATTATTTCCTAATTTCACTCGTCACCATTTGATTACCCATACGAATTGTACTCCACTCAGTCCAATTACTATAACTTGTAACCCTGTACCATTGAATTGTGTAGATTTCATTTGGCTTTACAAATTTATTATTTTATTACACTAGTTAAAGCATTTAACAGTTCTCGAAAAATAGGTAAACTAGTTATATACATTATGTTTTTAGGAACAACAACTGTGTATGCGGCAAGAACATCGGGAGCACAAACAAGAGGTAAAGTACTGTTCGTTACGTTCTGCGATAAGAATTGCTTAAAACGGCATTTGTGATTTAATGCTGATATCGGTATTGCAATAATACAGGCAGGTGCAGTATCATTTTAAACATGTTTTCTTTTACTTATAGTTAATTTTTCTTTCCTTTTTTTGCAAATATGAAAAAGTTGATCAGCAAATTGGAAAAGGAAATAACTGGACTGCGCGAACAAATGCCAAATGAGCTAAAAGTGCAGCAAGATCAGTTGCAGAGTATGATGGCGGCAAGCATGAAGCAAGCCGAGCGGGAACGAGAAGCTTTCATAAAGGAAAATCGCGCCTGGGAGGAACGACTTCTGGAGCTGCTAAAATCAAACGAGGCAAACATGTTAGAACTGATGGCCAAATACGAGGAAGAGAAATTGGAACCTCGTTCTAAGATGACGGCACTACTTAAAGACGAGATGGAAGCGTCGGTGAAGAAATTGGTAAAGAACATGTTAGAATTGATGTTTGGTAAACACGGGGAAGAGAAATTGGAACTTCGTTTTAAGATGAAGGCACCACCTAAAGACGAGATGGAAGCGTCGTTGGAGAAATTGAATGAAAGGCATACTGAGGAGGTAACAGCACTGCTCGAGAAGATGGATATCCAGATTGATGGGAAGCGGGAAGCTGTTGAGAAACCAAGTTACATGAAGCAAGGGTTCAAGGCTGTAGCACAAGTGGCACCACTGGTTGGCAAAGCTTTAGCTGTCTATCCTCCGGCAAAACCGTATGCAGAACCTTTCGCTGTTGCTGTTGTAGAGGCTGTAGAGGCTGTTGCTGGAGCTTTGTCAGAGTGCGACTGCAGCATCATGTGAAACAAAATAGCACCAGCTGACAAATTCACACTTTAATTGGCTCGGTGCTATGCATGAGACACCAGTTTACCAGGAAAAAACTGGACGACTCGTTACTTAACTTTCCAAAGCCTAAGAATGAACGAATAAAATCTCTATTTCTATGTCTTTATACTCTGAGAAAGATCAAAGTTGGGTCATTCCGCTCCTGAAATGACAAAGAGAGAGAGCCTTACCCGCAGGTAAAGTTTCTCTCAGCCATCGGGGGAGCGAAATGGCGTGGCTATGAGTAGTATCCCGGGGATGACCAGACTAATTTATTCATGAATTCAACAGGCCTGAGTTAATGAGCTCTGAATATCCAGAACTGGTTTAATGAGATGCATGTCACGTAGGTTCATGAACTGGTTTAATGAGATGCATGTCACGTAGGTTCATGAAGTTATTTAATGAGACGCTTTTGACTAGACCAATTTATTCATGCATTCAACAGGCCTGAGTTAATGAGCTCTGAATATCCAGAACTGGTTTAATGAGATGCATGTCACGTAGGTTCATAAACTGGTTTAATGAGATGCATGTCACGGAGGTTCATGAAGTTATTTAATGAGACGCTTTTGACTAGACCAATTTATTCATGAATTCAACAGGCCTGAGTTAATGAGCTCTGAATATCCAGAACTGGTTTAATGAGATGCATGTCACGTAGGTTCATGAAGTTATTTAATGAGATGCTTTTGACTAGACCAATTTATTCATGAATTCAACAGGCCTGAGTTAATGAGCTCTGAATATCCAGAACTGGTTTAATGAGATGCATGTCACGTAGGTTCATGAAGTTATTTAATGAGATGCTTATCAAGTAGGTGTATGAGGGAAACCATGGAAGTTTTTATTTATGCATGGTATTGTTTTGAGTATTTATTGTTGAATATTACATGACTTTTTAGGAGTGATGTATGCGTTGCAATGGAGTTAATGAGCCGCCCAACCATCCGGGTAGTGTCGCACTTATATAGAAGAAGAACACAGGCATGACTGACAACTAATCAGGGAGCACGGTCAAACTAGTCAAACCAGTTTTGAATCCGGTACGATTTGATTATTCAAAATGGCGCACGTATCTTGTTTGGTACCTGGTCAAACCGGTTTTTTGGAAAAGTGAACGTAATTATTCAAAATGGCGGAATCAATGAAGTAAACACCACAAGGAAACAATCTCAATATCAAAATGTTTATTGGATAAAGGCAAAGTTTACAATCTCAAACACACTTTGAATAAATATGAATTGTTGACTAAATGTTCAACAAATATTTATATAGTTGGTTTCAGCCGTTCGAGCATGAGCACCTGTGATCGGCACAACTCTATGCCTTTGACTCGAGTAACATTTGAATGTAACGAGTATACATCTAATTTTGGCAACTCGAAACATTCGAATCATTGATATGAAAATCACAACTTGGTAATGTTTCTACAAAAGTGTATTTGAACGCGTTATGCTTTAGTCTTCATCATCATCTTCAGTTTTTTCTTTTGCAATTTCCTTTTTATAAAGCGAGCGTCTCCACAGATTGGACCGTTGATAACAATGTTTCAACTCGCGCACCCCATTAGCGTCATACAACATGTTATAACTGAAAACTCCTTTCCAGTAAGGGCTGTTTTTCACCTTGTCGGCCACATCAGTTCCGTAGTTTTCACCCAGTAAATAATACCACTGTTCCTTGACTTTGTCAAAATCCACTTCTCTGGCTATGCTAAGAATACGATGAATATCATCCATACAGTTAGAGCCGACTCGTGGGCGATATGAAGGATGTTTGTAGACATTCTTTACAGCAATCATCCCATACGCTACCCATAACCAAATTTTGATCTCTCTATCCTTTGGCGTTAATCTTGTATCCTTCTTTAGTTCGATGTTTGGGTTGTTTTCGATAGGTAACAATTCGTCCGGCAACTGCTCGAGATAAAACATGTCTTGCATCCACATCTTACGTTCACAGGTAAGCAGCAACTGGTGTTTCTGGTTTTGTTTGCTTGGCTTTTTAAAACAAGAATTTTGAATAACAATAGGGCAAGTTCGGGCAAGCTTTGCTACGTCATACAAACGTGTTGGGACAAGTTAAAACAATGTGGAGTGATAATTACAGGGTTTTGCTACGTCATACAAACGTGATGGGGCAAGTGTGTCGAATGCAAAGAAGGTTAAGCAATTATCAAACAGGATAAGTTTCAAACGACTTTAATGAAAAAATAATATTTACATTGCATAAGTATTGAGCCATAACCAAAACGCGTGACATTCTGTCATAGGGCAATGATGAATCGAATCATCGATATGAAAACCACAACTCGGTAATGGTTCCACAATAGTTTCTTTTAACGCATCATATTTCGGACACCCGTAGTGTTCTAAATCGACATGAGGAATGTTCAGTTTAAGCAACAAGTCTTGTTCAACATGACCTCCTTTGTATGCAACCACAGTTCTGTCCTTGGTTTTAGCCTTACTGTACAAGTCACGCATCACGTCCTCCAACAAGTAATATTCCTGTCCGTATTCCTCTCTTCTAGGCTGATAAGTTAACCCATGGACATTGTATTTGACATAAGACACTCTCTTTCTTTCTCTGAAGTGTAGATCGTTCCAATGTGTTTCATGAAGAAGGCATGGCGTCCAAAATCTTCTTGCCAAGTATAATAACCCAACTCTCTACAGCGAAAAGTCTTATCCACAAAGAATCCTTCTAAATCTAGTATCATACACACTTTATCTTTCAAGCAGCAGCTCATTCTCTCTTCTGGTTCTTGGCTAGAACGCGTAATGTATTGATCTGTTGTCTCAACTGGGGCTCTTTCTCTATTGTAAAGTAATGACCACGAATCTCTTGAGGGAAATGAATCTTATTGGTATTGTCACCCATGTAAATTGGACAGGTTTGACACTCGTTCCACAAAGCTTCATCGAAAGGAATTTCTGGTCCTGGTATCAAAACATCTGGAATCATCCGATCATCATGAAATCTGTTCGGTACCAACCTCGTCAACTCCATTAACAATCAGATCTAACCAGTACCAACAGGTTTTGCCAAACTGGTCAGGATATATGATGGCTTTGATGATCTCAATCTCTTTATCCTTTGGAGAAATGTCGTCAATCCAGTCTTGATTTTCGGGTGCAATTAAATCCATTAAATCCAGTAGATCGTGCCAGATCCAGTATGCAATTGTTTTCCATTTATCCAGTGATTCGCGTAAACATACCATCAGTTTTTGAATGTCTTGGATAACACTTAGTTCTTTTTCCTTAAGTTCGTTATACACCACGAACGCTAGACAATTCCAGTTGGCTCGCTTCATCTTTTCATCACAGTCACAATCGTTGCAATTATCGTAAACAATATTTGGAGCCATCGTGTAAAGCAAATGAGAATGAGCAGGAAGTCGTTTATTTTGTTTTTTATATAGTCACTTAATAAAAACCGGTTTTTTCTGGTTTAGTAAGGTTCCCATTGTCTATTGCTGCTTAACCTTGCCACTAAGGGCGGTTTTGGTTTGTAACGTCGCTTTACAGTTTTGCGTTTGGAATCTGGAGGTGTTTCCATCATTATCGCGTGGACAGATTCTTCAGGCAAAGCGGAAAGGGGTGTTTCCATTCTGACAAGAATTTTTGATTGTTTAGTACTCGCAGGTGTGGGTGGTAGTTGTCTTGGCGTTTCCCTTGGGCTCTCAACTTTAGGTGTGGAGGCATGCTTGTTTACACCTGGCGTTGTCTCTGTTGGAGGCGCTGGGTCTGATTTGGGTAGTACCACTGTAGGTTTTACACTCACTTCACTTTTCATCTGTTTTACTAATCCTCGATACCTTTGCAGAGCATGATCTAACAACAAAACTTTTTGATCTTCCGCCAAAGAGGAATCCATTATTTGTTTCATGTTTTGATCAAGCCGTGTTAAAGTTGTGAGTTGAGCAGGAGCCGTCAATCGATGTTCTGTCTCCATAGTTTGCAGTAAATGTTCAGGAACCATCAACATCTTCTGAACGTGCTTCATTTGAAAACGTTACCCAGTAAATTCACAGCAAGAGGAGCAATCAAAGTGGCGAGAGCTGGTAGAAATTCTTCCTTCTGATCGAGCACGTGATTTTTCTGTTTTAAACTTGGTGTTTTGCAAGTCACAGATGCAGGAACTGTGATTTGTTCGACTTAAACAGTTTAAATGCTGAATAAGGTACCAAAATGCTACCTTTAAGGGGTTTAGAGCAAATAAATTAACAGTTCTTTGGCTTCCGTACGATTTTAGGTCTTTTCGTTGCTTTCCAGTGTTCTTATCAATAGATACAAATGAAGGTCAATTGCTTGACTTTTGACTGTGTCTTGGCTCTTTGTACAATCCTGCTCTGCTCTGCTCTGCTCTGCTCAGCTCCGGTCTGGTCTTCTGTGCTCACTCTGCTCTGCTCAGCTCAGCTCAGCTCTGCTGAGCTCAGGTCTGCTCTTCTGTGCTCAGCTCAGCTCAGCTCAGCTCAGCTCAGCTCAGCTCAGCTCAGCTCAGCTCAGCTCAGCTCAGCTCAGCTCAGCTCAGCTCAGCTCAGCTCAGCTCAGCTTAGCTCTGCTCTGATCTTCTCAGTTCAGCTCAGCTCAGCTCAGCTCAGCTCAGCTCAGCTCAGCTCAGCTCAGCTCAGCTCAGCTCAGCTCAGCTCAGCTCAGCTCTGCTCCGCTCTTCTCTGCTCAGCTCTGCTCTTCTCAGCTCTGCTCTGCTCAGCTCAGCTCAGCTCAGCTCAGCTTAGTTCATCTCTGCTCTGTGCTGCTCAGCTCTGCTAAGCTCAGCCGCAGTTCTGCTCAGCTCTGCTAAGCTCTGCCCTGCTCTGCACTGGTTATACAACTCTTTCCAATGTTGTACGCTTTGTCTTAAGTCGTCGACTCGACGTTCTAACTCGAATTTTATAGTCAATTTTGCACTACAGTCCTTACAAAATTCTCTCGCCTTTCCGTCTTGTTTTTCCTCTTTACAGTCGTTGCACATCAATTCCTTTCTTATCGTCCAATATTTACGATAGGATGGCAACGTAATTTTGATGCTCTTACGCCCAAGATGATAATCCTAGCTATCTTTTCGGTCTTTACACCTGTAGTGATGTCTCTCGATGTCTACAAACATTCTGCCTGCTGAAAAACACACACTCCTTATATACGTCTTGTCTCACACTGATTGGATACTCCATATAAAGTATTTTGCACGATTTCTTTTGCTCACTCTACTCTGCTAAGCTCTGCTTTGCTGTGCCCCGGTCTGCTTTTGTGCAACTCTTCTTCCTCTCGCCTCACTCTACCCTGCTTGCTCTGCTTGTTATGCTTTACCATGCTCTGTTCGGCTCGGCTCGCCCAGCTCGATTCCGGCTTCAGTCTACAGGTTTTATGTTATATTTACTATTTATACACGACCCCACAAGCTATATAGCTTTTTCTGCATCGTTTCTAAATAAAGGTTTTGATTGATTGACTTATTGGTTGCTTGGCTCAAGTCTTGACACAATTGGCACCCTAATGCTGAATTCCGAACCCGAAGACGAAACTACACTCAGAAAGTCATCACACACAATTTATTGTATTAACACTGTTTACAAAGAATAAAAAAATTAATTGAAACGATTCAACAGTACGGGAACTGGACAACTAACTAGTATCCCTAATTTGTAACTCTTAGTTGTAAAATGTTTCGCGGTTTTTATGTAATTTGACACATTACAGGTGGGACAGTTTTTCATTTACTTGTTTGGCCTTGTGCCTTTTTTCGTCTTCTTAACTGGTCTTGGGGTTGCGTATTAATGGATTTCGTGATATTTTCTCTTTATTCCTTGATAGGAAAATTCCTCATTCTCATTTTCAGTTAAAGTTTGTTTAGATACGTCCTCATATTCAACCAGCTTGTTCAATAAATATTTTCGTTTATTGACTGCTGCTTCTGCAGCCTCTACGAAGTCCATTTCGTCGTCGTCCATAAAACTACGCAGCGTTGCCATAACCTTTTTGTCGTCACGCGATGCTCTCTCCCCGAACGTTGTGTGACGAGCCCAAACAACGGCTGCGAAGGAGACTAGGATGTTTATTGCCTATCTACTTTCTCAGGAAATGGTAACGTGGGCGTCACGCTATCCCGCCCTTATCCCGAGTACACCCTCGCAGACGCTGTACATCGCTAGACAGGACTGATTATTTAAGCCCGGGCCAAACGAGGATGAGAATTGATGAGAGCTTAAACTCTCAGAACTCTCGCTCTCGTTTGGCCTGAAACTCTCATGCACTCTCATCGACTCTTATGCGCTCTTGTTGACTTTGAACGTGCTCAGATTTTTCATGAGTCGATGAGAGTTTTCTCTCGTTTGTAGTCACTCTTGACGACTCTCGTTCTCGTTTGGCCCTAGTTGATGATAGTTGATGAGAGGGGACGAAGACTCTCATCACAGTCAACCCTCATTGACTTTATCCTCGTTTGGCCCAGGCTTAGTTTCACAATGTGAATAAAATGAAGCGCCTTTAAGCAATCCATTAGTTCGCCCCTATTAATTAAGATTTGTCCAGCCCGCAGCCGGTAGACAGAGCAAATGGTACTGCGTGTCTTACTTTGATGCAACTAAAGAACGTGGAGGTAACTCGCGCTTTAAGAGCCCGCCCGCTCTGACACAATCTGACACAGCTCTGTAACGCGCTGAAAGTAATTGAGCAGACAATGAGATTCCATGATAACAAACTTATTACTACGATGAAAATCCCGGATATTATTTACGCTCCATCGGGTCGCGATCATATGACAATGACAACAAGGAAATAAGCTGCACAACGCGCAACGAAGCAGCTTTTGCAACCTCCAATCCATTGTAATTCCTGTGTCTGGTCATTCTCGATTCCTTACTAAAAGGAAAGACGGCGAATTTTTGGTGAATGATCTACTGAATCTACAACTGTGGAATCATACTTCAGGCTAGAATAAGTGTTCGCCGCTGATTCGTATGGCCATAATACCACAGCATATTCCATTGAATCACACAAGCAAGGTAGGACATGACAAGCAGTTGACTTTGTCTCAAAACAGGTGCATGTTCCTCTTCACAGTGCTGTTTTTTCATGTAGTACAAGTCGGCGAACAGGTCGTACACAATGATTCTGAAAAGTTTTTGTATAGGAATTTGCTTTCCGAAGCATTCATTCTTCTGTCGTTTCGTGTTCACTTAGGTCTCTCGGCTTCAACGCCTGTCCTAGCTAGAAGACACGGTCCTAGTGCATAACTAATATCGTGCAAATCTGCAGATATGGGTGAGTACTTTAATGTGAATTAATTCACAGCTGTTTCTGTCTAATAAACGGCCACAATATCGATGTAGAAAGCCATGATATTTCATTATTTCCGGGTGGCTGGTCAATATAAAATATTATCCTCCTCTTCGCAAGTCATCCAAGTGGCATAAGTGAAAAAAGTCAAGAATATTACAATTTTGTAGAAAATTAGTAGATATTCTGTTTGTCCAAGTCTCGGGTTTGTACGGTATTTCGTACTCGAGTTATCCGTCAAAATGTTCCACACAAATTTACAAAACACAGTATGGAAATGCCATGTTGGTGCCCATGCAAAGGGACACCAACATAGCGACCCGGCGGAAATCAGTGAAAACATTTGGAATTCACTTCTGCTATAAAAAGCGGTCCGTTCACCCTCATGAACAAGTAAACATTCACATAAACACTTCTTGCAAAACCCCAACTGTGCATCCTTTTTGTCTCGTGTCGTCATGACGTTGTCATGACGACACGAGAATATGCGATGGGGAGAAAGTGCATTCCATGGACCATTCCATGCGTGTTTGCTTTGTGAGGCCGCGGAATTTTCCCGCCATGTCAATATTTTTCCCGCCATGTCAACATTTGCTTTGTGAGGCTGCCGGAATTTCATATCAAAGAACAGATAATGTTTCTTAACAAAGAGGTCGCAGCCCGCTGGTTTATCAAACTGCAGGTTAGGAGTATTTATTGTAAAGGGCTTATTATGTGAAATACAGGCACGCTTTACTGTTCTTAAAATTTATTTCTTTTCTTTTACGTTTATTGCTGTAGTTAGTTCAGTCTTGTACGGTTCTTCTGATCGGTCTATCAAGCGCAACAAATTCGAGCTAATTCGGTGCACTCGCACGATGATATAAAGCGTTGACGTTATCTGTAAATAAACGACACGCAATGCACGCAGAAGAGATGGCGTTTTTTATGAACTTGGAGCGAACGAGCAAATTCTTAGCTGTCCAACAGTGCGTTGAAAAGGGTTGAACAGAAAAACGAGACCCTAAAGAAGACTGTGATTGCTACGTGAGTATTGCACAACATTTGTTTTGAAAAGTGCGACCTATGGCACGGATAACAACGATCCAATAACAGAAAATAAACGATTAGTTAGATAAAGACAATTATTTTGATGCTAAATCTTTAAAAATGTCTTTTAAGCCAGCAAGTATGGCGTTTGTTTGTTCCATTTGCCTGCTCTGGGCGTCACGGAACATTTTCGTTCAAATCTTGCGTTGTCCTGTTCCATACTCTTTTCAAACATTTCAATAAAAGAACTCTGCCAGTCTGGAGTCGTACTTTCTCGCCTTTCTTTTCTCAGGCGGTTCTGATTCATGGAGAGAAACATTTACACTTTCGATTTGCGAAGCCTCGTTAACACTCGGCTCTGAGGTAAAGGTAGTGACTCATTTGATTGCCGTTTTAGATGGATCGATGTCCCACCACCGGCACCTCAACAAAGATGTCAAAATAGGGGAAGCCTTCTATAATTTTCTGAATTCCAGCTTCTCCAGTCGAGCGAGACCGCTGCTTTAACTGCTAGAACTCGTACTCTAGATTCTGCTGCCGTTACTTCAGCTGCTGTAGCATTCTCTGGCTTTCTGGATACCTTTCTTTATACAAAGAATAGATATCGTTCCAGAGTTTGATTTTTTCTCTTTGTGAAACTCCCCACAGCTTACTAAATTTTGGCGCCTACGCTTCAAGAACTTCGTGCGTTTCTTCCTCAGTCCAGTCAGCAGACTTAACGCGAGGTTTTTTCGTTTTTGTGCTTGCCGTAGCAAGTACTTCGACATCACTTGGAACTGAAGACTGAGGCGATGGCGTGCTTCTCGCCAGTAGTAGTAGCTGGGCGATAAAATATGGCGCTTGTCGATGGAAATGGACAATGTTGACCGCCATTCATTGGCTGATCTGGATTTGCTACTCTTGCAAACCGTCGACTTGTTTAATAACTTATCGCTAAAGGAACAAAATGCGTGATTTGTGATTGTGTGAATTTTCTTTTTACAGAAAGAAATGTACGTGTCGTACAAGTCTTGCGTGTTGTGATACCTCATCGCAAACGCATTTGATTGACATTTAATTTCCTGAAATCGTTTTGATAGTGCGTATTAAAGTAGCGCGGCATCCGACAAACGATACAAGGTCAAACGGTCTCAGTTAGTCCTTCAGTTGTTTACTCCTTTTAAAAGAAATTTCTGTCTACCGAATCTAATAAAACTCGTCAAATATAATTTATCTCTTTCGTTTATACTTTGTATTAGTCCTTTCTAACTGCCGGGGAGTAGTTTGCTTTGTGTTCTTCGCGGCAATAACTTGATTTCTGTTCGCATGTGAAAAGTAGCCGGGCAGTGGCTTTGCCGTGAACATGGCACCTAACTATTTTATTAACTTTTATTTAAAAAAAACCTTCCTTTCCAAATAGACCCATGCGTTTTATGATTTTACTTCCAATCATTGCGAAATGTTAGATTCTTAGTCAACTTTTATTTTAGAAGTGAAAAAAAAAAAACATACAGACCACGAAACTAGCCCTCTGATTATAGATTTTGATAATCGAGAAATGTTTATCAGCACACTGAGATAAAATCAGTCAGCTGCGTTAGTAAACGAAACGCTTTTTCCTTTCGCGTGACAGTCAGGACGTTTCTCAAATGTTTCTTTTTCCCCTCGCGTGACAAGAAATCCGCCATGGATCCTGAACGCGTGATCGCTTTGATTGTAGCTCTTCTTTTCCTGATTATTGCGCTTAGAAAAGTTCAGAGATTTTTTTTCGAGTTGAGGATTGCGGTCGCGATGCGAGAATCGTTACCGATAGGTTTTTCGTGACTGCATAAAATGTGATTAACATGACAAGAGTTGACTGGAACAAATTACTTGATCTGTGTAGCAGTGTAGGGTTTCAAGTACGGAATAGCTTAGTGTCAAGTGTAGTGTGTCAAACTTATACAGTTGCGGTCACACATCGTCCTTTTACCGTGGTAAATGGGCTCTTTACCTCGGAAAACTTTCAAATCGTGTGTGACCAGCATTTCCCAAGGTAAATTTATCGCGGTGTATTTCCATGGATACATCAAAAAGAACAAAAGAATCGTCCATGCAAGTTACCGAGGTAAATAGGTAGGTTTTTCAAGTACCCCCACAGGCATCCCAAGCTCACGTTTGAAGAAAGGGAATAATTTAATTATCTATTCATTCATTCATTCGTATAAGCGTCACGGTGAGCCGGAACGTGACCTTTCAGCTGACACGGTTTTAGGTTACACGAGAACCGATCGTTGAGAATATGAGCGCCCTATAAGGACCTAAAAGACGTTGTATGGTTATTTTCGCCGTTTAAGTCTTTTATGACCTTTTATGCCGCCGTTGTTATTCCTTTCATAAGACGGAGTTTGAAAGGAATAACAACGGTGGCATAAAAGACTTAAACGGCGAAAATAACCACAAAGCGCAATGGACACACAAGAGGAGAGTTTATTCAATTCACCTAGCGTAAAAATATAGTAATTTTGAAGAATTTAGCGTTCTAAATCAACGTTATTTTATTCCCCACACAACGTCTTATAGGGCGCTCATATTCTCAACGGTCGGTTCTCGTGTAACCTAAAACCGTGTCAGCTGAAAGGTCACGTTCCGGCTCACCGTGACGGTCGCATTTCGCGCCGAAAACAGTATAAAAGATTAAGACGGAATCCGCCAGGACATCGAGTAGTTGTTGGACAAAATTATGTACCAAAATTATTTACACCTTATTGCAAGCTTTTGTGTTACTGCTTCAAATATCTTATCAAAAGAAATCTTTTCTAACAACACCAAACATCGAAAACCAATCTCGAAGTTCCGCTGAATTCCACTAAATCGCTTAAAGAGGGTCGTACAGGGGGGGTCCCTGGCACGATTCACGGACGAAAAAAATAACGAATCACGGATCACGGATATTAAAATTTCATTTTCCCGAATCACGAAAATAAGTACTCTTTTATCCTGTTCTTACGCTACAAATACCGGTAGTGTAATATTCTACCCTGGGTATTGTTATTAATGACATGGTAATAAGGTATGGAGAATCGCTCTGGCCTGGGACAAGCCCAAGACCAGGCGAAGATAGCAGCTGTGGGGGTCAACCCGACTTACTCGATTAGGGGGGGAGGGTGGGTAGCCAAACCCACCACTTTCGCGGCCTCGAGTAGAGTGATGGGGTGGAGCACATGTAACCTATTTTATGGTCTCATTTGCATAATCCCCAGGGTATTAATTACCAATGCAAATCGAGTTTGCATAGTGTTTGAAGAAATCAAAATTGATTAAGAAATTACGAAAATAAGAAAGAAACATACTCTTTTATCCTGTTCTTACTCTACAAAGAGTGTTTGACGTTACGACAATTACACTGAGGTCACATTTGAGGTCTCGCGTTTCAAAATCACGTAAAATAAAGTCAAAAAAGTGGTGAAATCACGAATATCGGTTATTAATTCAAGCTCTTCACGTTTCACGCAAAACCTTCTGGTCACGGGTCACGAAGAATAAATTTATTAAATTCACGTTTCACGGAAAATAAAATCAGTTAATCACGCGTCACGAGAATACCCCTGTACGACCCTCCTTAAATGACGCGAGCTTTTGCCTATAGCTTGTGAACATTAAATTTCATTTTCTCAGGCTCTGATAAGAAATTGTTGTACCAAAATTATTTACACCTTATTGCAAACTTTTGTGTTACTGCTTCAAATATCTTATCAAAAGAAATCTTTTCTAACAACACCAAACACCGAAAACAAATTTTGAAATTTCACTGAATTCCACTGAATCGCTTAAAGACGATTTTACAAAATGGCCGCACGTGAGAATTTCCCTATAGCTTGTGAACTTTGAAAATCATTTTCTAAGACTCTGATAAGAAATTGTTGTTGGTGTTATCAGTGATAATTACTTACATCTTTACCTTTTATTTAGGGTAGAAAATAACGCAATAGGATTTAAATTATTCTGGTACTCGATTTTTGTCCAACTTAAATAAATATTACTCGACTTCCTGGTGGATTCCGTCTTAATGACCTTGGTAAAGTATTAAGTCTGTGACGGCAAACACCCCGGTAACGTATTCCCGCGGTGAGTTTACCTTGGGAATGCTATTTCGTTACAAACATTCCGGTATTTTCATTTTCAGCGTTTTCGTCGCAAGAAACATGTACTCTTTTTTCTGACATTGTTCTTGGATCGTAGAAAGCGGGCAATAAATCACAAAAGAAATGGAAAACAGAGCAATTTAACGGTCGGCGCAAGAAGGTGGGGGACGAGTGCTTCGAGTAACGCTCAATTCCTCTTGCGTTCATTTGCGTCAAAAATAGAGAGGACGTTCTTTTTTGGTAAAAAATCATAAATAATATTTTGTTCTGCCATTTTGTTTTCCCGCCTGTTTTGTAATTTTGTCTTGCCGCTTGTTTGTCATTTTGTTTCCCGAGTGTTTTATCATTTCGTTTTCCCGCATGTTCGCCATTTTTATTTCTCGCATATGAAAAAAAAGAAGACTTAAAATTATCCCAGCAAAATTTTCTCCGGTCTCTGCTTTCCCCATCCCCGGAAATGGTAAATCTTCTAAAAACACCTTTCTTTTTAGAGGCGCGAAAGTTGCAAGCGTAGATAACATACAAGCTTTTTACAGCCTAGAGAAACATTTCCTGTTATAATAGCTTTTTGGTAAAGTATATTTTAGCCTCTTTTTGTAATAGCATTGTAATAAGGAGTACTATTTTTAATCTTAAATTTTAATGTGATGTAAGTTTTACATGTAGCGCACCTATCGATACCACAAGGCACCCTGTTTAAATAAAGTTTCATATACTTACTTTCGTAATGATTCAGTATACTCACCCGGTAATGAGCTAAAAGTGAGAAACAATACTGATAAGAAACAATACTGAACGATTGCTGTGACCGTTTTGGGGTGTCCTCAGTCACCAAACAGTTTCATTCTGATGTCGAATGCACGCTTGTCTGACTAGAGACAAGAGATGTAGTCTCCCAGTGAATGTTGTGTAACCCCTTTTGAATGGTAGCTGTCAGCAGTCTGTAAGTGTTCTTCACCAAACACTTTCATTCTAATATCATACGCGCGCTTCTTGGACTTCAGAGTGGAGATGTAGTTGCCCAGTGAATGTTGTGTAGCCCTTACTGAATGATAGCTCTCAGCCATCTCTGAATGTTCTTCACCAAACAGTTTCAGACTGATATCAAGTACAAGCTTGGATTCGGATCCAGAGCAGAGATGTAGTCGCCCAGTGAATGATGTGCAACACCCCTACTGAATGGTAGCTGTCAGCTGTCTCTGAATATCAGAGACAGTATATCAATATCCTTCACCAAACAGTTTCCATCTGATATAAAGCGCTGGCTTCTTGGACTTAAGAGCGGACAATTTCACAGCACGAAAATGGAGATTTACGGAAAATTAAAGGTGGCTTAAATCTCCTTAAAGCTGGTCATCCAACTTTACGCCATCAATTAAAGGTTCTCAAAGTGCCTATGAAGTAAAAAATATTTATTGCTTATTTTTAAGGCTTTTCAAAATAAAGACGAATGGCGTTTTCCTTAGTCTGAAATGTCATCCGTCCTCTCTTCCTTACCCCCCAGAGGAGGGGCGCGGGCGAGAAGGAATAAATTACTCAGTGACGTCACGGGACGGCATTATAACGCTGGGAATTCAGACGTCCTTTTCGCCCGCGCCCCTCCTCTGGGGGGTAAGGAAGAGAGGACGGATGACATTTCAGACTACGTTTTCCTTTTTGAAATATCTTTTTTCGTTTTAGAGATATTTAGGTTTTTGTATTATGCAAATAAAGAAAGTGATGACGTCATTAATCGTTCCACAAAAAGATAAATCACTTAATCAAGCATATCTCTTGGAGTATTAAAGCGGTGTTCTTCAAACTTGGCACCATCAATGTTCATCATAAATGGCACAAGATGGCACCCGTCGCGCCGTTGCCATGGCAACAGTTTTGCCGCAAAGACTTATTTCTATTAACACTGACATTCCCAGTTTATTCTTAACCAAAGGTGATGCACTCCCAACAAGCTAACGAAGATAGTTAAGCTAAGATGGGTACCACGTGTGTCCCACGCCAGACCCACAGTTCATTTTTAAAGTGCTGCAAATGGAGATATTTTGTTTAAAACAGAAGGAGACTGGATCCAAGACTGTTGCCATGGCAACGGCGCAACGGGTGCCATCTTGTGCCTTTTATTATGAACATTGATGGTGCCAAGTTTGAAGAACACCGCTTTAATACCACAAGAGATATGCTTGATTCAGTGATTTATCCTTTTCTGGAACGATTAATGACGTCATCGCTTTCCTCATTTGCATATTACAAAAACCTAAATATCTCCATAACGAAAGAAGATATTTCAAAAAGGAAGACGCCATTCGTCTTTATTTCGAAAAGCCTTAAAAATAAGCAGTAATTATTTTTTACTTCATATGCACTTTAACATTTACGCTACCTTGCGTAAACCTGGTGTAAATGTGGCTTAAATGTTTCAATATCTTTACGCCAGCTTTAGACATGAGTGTAAAGCTGGATTAAAGGTCAGCTTTAAAAAATGTAAAGGTCGCGTAAAGCTGATTAAATTCCAAATTTACGCCAGCTTTACTTGAGCTTTCATTCATTCATTATAACCATAACCCTAGGTGGGTATAGGGCTGGTTACTTCAGCTTTACACCGCAGTAAAGTTATGTTTTCATGCTGTGTTTGTAGTCGACAAGTTAATGTTGTTTGTGTTACACCTACTGAATGGTAGCTGTAAGTGGTCGTTGGAAGTTTTTTTACCAAACAGTCTCAGTATGATATGACGTGAACACTTCTCATAGGCAAGAGCAGAGTTGTAGTCTCCTAGTGAATGTTGTGTAACCCTCACTTCATGGTTGTTGTTAGTCATGCTCACCAAACAGTTTTCCGTCTGATTTCAAGTGCACCCGTTTTGGACTCGAGAGCAGAGTTGTAGTCTCCAACTGAATGTTGTGTAACCCCACTGAAAGATAGCTGTTCGCAGTCTCTGAATGGTTTTCACCAAACAGTTTCCGTCTGATATCAAGTGCATGATTCTTGGGCTCAAGAACGGAGATGTATTCGCCCAGTGAATGTTATGTAACCCCTACTTTATGGAAGCTGTCAGCAGTCTTTCGATGTTCTTCACCAAACAGCCTCAGGCTGATGTCGAGTACACGCTTCTCTGACTAAAAAGCTTCTGAGCAGTCCCCTCTCCTGTGTTGAATGACGGCTTGGTCTAAATAGATGTCTGGAAAAATCGAATAGCACATAGTCGCGAATAGTACGAATAGTCGCGAATAGTATGTGATAAGTCATCCATGTCCAATATACACGACCTGATACGAGTCGTAAGTCGTGAATGATGACAACTAGTAGCGAATAGTAGTTGAATAGTGGCGAATAGTAACGAAAAGTGACAAATACTATAGTTCCAAATACTAACGAATAGTTGCAAATAGTGACGAATAGTCCTAAATAGCGACGATAACGAATAGTGACAATTCGAGACCAGAATACTCTCTACTACTGATCAAAGTCAATATCTTACATTGATCTTACACTTAAGCATATACCACGGACAAAGAAAGGGGGCAGCTATTTTTTCCTAATTTGGAATGCCCCTTCTTTGTAATCCTCTGCACCCTTAGCGAATTGCAACTGTCAGGTTGAGTTTAAGACGAAACAAAACTACCTGGTAGAAAACTAGCCTATGAGCCTGAGAACTTTACAAAAACAAAAGAAACAAGACATCAATACATCAAAAAGAATTATAAAAGAACAGTCATCTTATAAAATTATAGAACGAAAACAAACTTAGCACCAAAACGAGGCTATACCTTGTGGTTTAACGTTTTAACACTGAAATCACAAATTACACAAAAATATTGAAGAGAGACACGAGACAGCCCAAAGGGCCTTTGATTAAGCATACGTGACAGCCTTCTGGCGGGCATCCAACCTCGTTCCCAGGGTCTCTCTCTGTCATGCACCTTGACATCCCAATCTATGTTGTCAAGCACAAAGACAAATGTTTTTCCTTCTTGCACAAGCTTTATGGCATGATCAAGGAAATGATTCCCTATTTCCTCTTGAATCTTGTATTTCATGGATTTTTCGAGGCAGAATCCATATTTGTGAAGCCTGTCTACTAGCTGAAATTGAATGAAAACATGAAAAAGATATCAATAATGTTATTCAAATTATTAAATCAATTCCCCTGGAGATATTGTCACTATGTATTGCTTGAATTCAAATTTAATAATTTAAAGAAAAAATTATTGTAAGTTGCTTTTTTTTTTACTTCAAATGTATGCAGGACTGTTTTCTGTTATGCATGTATTACAATTTAAAATTTTTTGCTGATAATATCACAGACCCCACAAAAACTTCAAAAATTCTCACATAGCATTTTATTGATGACAATAAAAACAAAAATAATACCTTACAAAATAATACAACAAAACATACAAAAATGGATTAAAACATATAGTGACCAAAAAATATAATATTTTTTTGGTTTTTAAGTAGAAGCAATATATAATACTGTCTCATTTATGTACAAAAAGTGCTCATGACATTGTTTTTTATTATAACATGTAAACAGTACACTACAATCTGCAGAACACGGTAATACAAGACACACCTCTTGACTTGCACCCCCATCATTAAGTAGCACTGTGTTCACTCGCTGGACAAGGCTCAACTCTTTACATCGCTTAAACATAATTATGCCATAAATAAGAGCCAAAGGGGCTTTCTTTTCATCGGGGTCGATGCAGAGCTGGACCATCTGAGATAGTATCTTGTAAAATTTAGGGCACTGACTTGGTATTTCTTTGACCACTTCCTCGAAATTTAGGGCGCGTTCGTTTGGGATCAATCCGGAATAAGAATAATTGGAATAATACAAGTTAGCGTTCGTTTGGCTGCTCTTCCTATTCCGGAATACTTGGATTTCCATTCCAGCTATTCTGCTCCCAGGAGCAGAATAGCCGGAATATATTCCAGAATATATTCTTATTCCAGAATATTCCCAAACGAACGCGCCCTTAGAGTGGTCATTCCGGTAAAACCACGCTCCCTGAGTACAGATTTAGTCACTCTTTGCGCCACCTCTATCAACTCCTTTTCTACTTCAGCGAGAACTTTTTCAAGAACTTCTTTTTCGGATAGCTGCGGGATCTACAGAAAAAGAAATCAACACGAATAATGAAATAAACAACGCCATCCAAAAATAACACGGCCGCAACTCTATATTTATTTTACAAGTAGTCGACCTAAGCGAGCTGAATAATTGAAAGCTTTCCTTAAAGGAGAAGTTCACTCCAGAATGGCCATTTATTTTCTTTACGCCAATAAAAAGTTTATACAAAAATATGTTATTCACAAAAATTTCAGCTTCCAACGAGCGCTAAATCTCCACGAAATCTTTCTCTAAAGTAGCCCAAAATTCGACAACTGAACGCCGCCATCTTGGAGCTAGTAATGTATGCGTGACGTCAAAGAGCTCAGCCTGAAGTTTCGCGGGAAAATTTAAATACTCGAAACTCCTTGTTTCTTTGTAGTGGCTTTTGTTTGTCAAAATGCCTGTTTGTGCAGCTCCATGTTTCTTAAACAGAGCTCCAAGAGATAAAAAAACCTTTCACCTTTTCTTTCCTTTCAGACTGGCATTTTGACAAACAAAAGCCACTTCAAAGAAACAAGGAGTTTGAAGTATTTAAATTTTCCCGCTAAACTTCAGGCTGAGCTCTTTGACGTCACGCATACATTACTAGCTCCAAGATGGCGGCGTTCAGTTGTCGAATTTTGGGCTACTTTAGAGAAAGATTTCGTAGGGATTTAGCGCTCGTTGGAAGCTGAAATTTTGTGAATAACATATTTTTGTATAAACTTTTTATTGGCGTAAAGAAAATAAATGGCCATTCTGAAGTGAACTTCTCCTTTAAAATAAATGTACCTTTGGTTGAACAAAACTTTCCTGCCGATTGCTGGCCTGAAGGATATCTAGCGGCTCTGGTTGGCCAATCTACAGAAAAAGAAATATCATAGTAAACGATGAAGAAATAAACAACGAACGCGAAGAGCGAATTCACACGTCAGTATGAGCTTAAACTCTGATTTTATGACAAGTTCAGAGCCAAATTACTAGCTAATTGAATGAATGAAAACAAGCTAAAAACTATATTTACCTTTGGCTGAGCTTTACTTTCCTGCAGATTCCAGGGTTGGGAAATCTCCAGTACCTCAAGGTCATTCTGAATGAAAGTGAGAGAAAATTTGAGGTGTCAAAATTTTGTCAACAACATGAGAAAACATAACGCGCGGACTGCCATCGTTCGCGTAAAATATTTAAACCGGAGCAATATAAAATCATTTTCCTGTTCTAACCTCTTTTTCTGCACAAGACTGGACGCTTAACTCTTCGTAAACAATAATAGGAAAACTCAGACCGCGACGACTCGTTTCCTGATCCTTCGCGGTCTTCAGAGTCCGGGGTGCAGACGGCGACACATCGATACAGCGCTTCACCCGTTCGCTTCTTTCGAAGTAGCGTTGACTTTGTGATATGATGCCCTTAAATTCTTTAAAGTTCTTTAGCCTTCTTTCACGAGGCCTGTATAACAGATGTGGCCTTAATTCTTCGTTTACTTTGCGCAGTAGAGGTCTTCCGTAAACCTCTTCAGCCACGCCAAGCAATTGGTGGTTTTCACTGTCACGCAATAAAAAAATAAAATCGAAACCATTCAACGACAGAAGCTATGAATTTCAGATATTATAGAAGATAAATAGATAAACGATTTGTCCAAATCTCAGGTCTGTGCGGTGCACCGTTTGCGAGTTATTTGCCGAAACTTTCCACGCAAATTTATAAAGCTCAGTATGGAGACGCCATATTTGTGTCCTTCCGAGGGGCACAAACATGGCCGCCGTGAGTCAGAGAAACCATCTGGAACTTAATTTTCCTATTAATAGCGACTACTTTTCGCTCATGATCTATTACACTTTCACATAAACAGCACTTAGTACATTGGGAATGTTCGATCTGCAAAAATGGAAAGGAAAGGCCTTTTTTGAATCAAAACAACTTTTCACGGCACTCAGCTTGATATCACATACGGCGGAGAACTCGAATATTCAAAATGCTCTGTTTTTAAAACGAAGGGCACAACCAAGCTGGAAATTTGCGAAAAGATATATTTTAAGTTTATCTTACACCTAGTGATATCAAAAGTTTAGCAGGCCTATTAAATTTTGATTTCAGAATTTTATGACGTAACACGAAAACCAAGAATTGCGTGTTGGCTTCCGCAAAGAGATTTTTGCAATAATTCACGTCTTTGACAAGTCCACACAACCTACAACAACTGGGATTTCTATTATTGGACGATTGATAAATTTTTTTCGGCGTTTGCACTGTATTGCACTGCGACATGACCGTAATGCAACATACCAGAGGCACGTGAAAAATGTGTTTATTTTGGTGACAACACTTTACGCTATCCTGTAGGCTTAGTATTGAAAAAAGCAGTCTAAGCCGCCCCTCCCTTCAACGAATATTTTGTCACCACCAAGAGAAATTCTGGGGGGCACGTGACCAGACCCAACCAGGGTCTCTCTTCTCTCGCTCTTGGGGCGGGGAGAGAGAGACCCTGGGAACGAGGTTGGCGGGCATCGTGATGTCATGTGGCGTGAAACTCCGAAATTCAAAATGCTCTATCTGCTGCTGAGCTAAAAACCTTCAAAATGATATATATTAAGGACGTCTAATAGCCAGTGAAGGATTAAAACTCATGGGTCTTGCGATTCTTGATTTTAGAATTTTGACGACGTCACGTGAAAGCCCGGGGGCACTCCGTATATTTTTGGGTGGGGGTGTGCCTTTGGGACTCTGAAACCCTTACCCTATACCAGACCATGTTCAGCTGATTTTGCAACCCTATACTAGACAAGACATCGAAAATTCCTACCTTATCCCAGACTTGCTATCTTTTAGAACTGAATCACTATTAGTGTTTTTAATGGAAAACCATCTGGCAACGCGATGATTTTATTTACGTTTAGGAAAGCCCCTTTTCTCTTCTGAGTTTCTATTTCTTAAATTCTTTATACCACTGATCAGCTTCCTGCAAATGATACCCTATCCTAGACCAAAACTCTCTGATTTCTTCACCCTATCCGAGACAAGAAAGCTGCTTGAAAACCATACCCTTCACAGTGGCACATACCTATATAGCTCATGTATGGGAGTGCCCCCACCCCCCGGGCGTGAAAGCTGGTAATATAGCTAAGCTGATGGATTGAACAGCCGTTTCTCTTGTTTTTTTTTTTTTATATAAGGTAACAAAAACGCAATTAATGCCGGAAAATAAATAAACAAATCACTGAAATTTGCACGAGAACGAAGGGCTCTTGAGGCAAAGGATTTCCAGTCCTTGACTCTGGGACTTCCAGACTTCATGTACGCAGTCGTGATGTTTCTATATACTGTATGGGAGAGTCATGGCGTTTTTTCACTTCCGCTCAAGATTTCTTTGTTTCAAGCAGCCAATTAATTCGAATTCGAATTAACTGAAAACCCTATGTCGCCAGTGCCCTTCGTTTCTCGTGCCAAGGCCCCGCCGGCTAAGAGAAGTGAAAAGGGCTATGGAAGCGAGAAGGTAATTTTTTTCTGCTGATTTGTTACAGGCTGCCCTGCCCAAATGGGTCTAGACCCGAGTCATCAATTGACTGAGGGTATCATTCATGGAAGCCAGCTACCAGAACACGTTGGGAACAGGTGGAGAGACCTGGCACGAGCTCTTGGTTACAATCAATCCGTCATTGATGCGATCGAAAAGGATAACGGGAGCTGTACCAAGGAATGCTGCATCGCAGTCCTTGTGAGCTGGATAGGTCGGGAGGGACGGGACGCTACCACTGGAAATTTAGCTGAGGCTTTAATCAACATAAAGTTGAAGAGCTTGGCTGACAAATTGATGTTTGCTGATACAAGTCAAGTAGGTTCACGTTAAACTGATACTTAGTAACAGAAATATTGAACAGAATCGCAATCTCTTAGATAATGGTAAAATTCACAACCGCAGTAAAACCGACTCGTGGTAACTTTATGTCGTTGTTGATTGCGGAATATTAAGGCAAAGAAATGAAGGAGTATTTTAGTGCGTCTTTTACAAGACGAGAATTCGCTAGCTCGTTTAAAGCTATACGTTTATTTGTGTTTACTTTTAAAGAACTAAATAAATTTGTGTATTTTTTCTTTTAGAATGGCGTATTTGAGAAGACGATAAGTGAAATGAAGAAAAACTGCAAACAAATGGAGGAAGAGGTATTTAATATGTATTCTTGATCGATTCATTACAGACTAGAGAGGATCCTCTCTTGATTACAGATGATTGTGAGATTAAGTATTCCTTTTCTCTTGTATCAAAACAGGGTTTTAAAATGCGTCTCAGAATAAAAGAACTGGAAGAAAAGCTGTTATATGCGACGCAAAAGTACCTGGATGCTGAACAAGAAGTAAGCCTTTGGCGTATTCTTTTTTTCACTACATATGTCGAGCGGAGTCTCGTTGCCTTGAATTTCAAGGTTTTTTTTTGGAACATTATAACACTATCGAAATAAATAACTATACCTAAGAATTTTGCAGAGAAACTGTTAGAAAAAGCAGTATCGAAAATCCAGTATAAGAGAATTTATTATTCCACTCAGTATTGCCCCATTTTACCATATTAGGGTAAAAGAACGCGCAAAATATGCCGTGGCGGTTACATGTATTGCGCTGTAGAACATGGCAAAAATACGGACTGAAAGCCAAGCAACAAAATAGCCGAACTAAACTTTATTTTTTAGTGGAATAATAAATCCCTTATTCCATGGTTTAACATATATAATACGCGCGGATATTTTGCGAATTGTGTAGTATTTTTCTGAGCCAGGAAGGGGCAAGGAAAAATACGAGCAATAAGCAGAATGTCCGCGCGTATTATATGTGTTAAGCCATCGAATAAGGGATTTATTATTCCACTAAAGAATAAAGCGTGGTTCGGCTATTTTGTCGCTCCGCTTTCAGTCCGTATTTATTAAACCATCGAATAAGGTGTATTTAATACCCATATTATGAAATACGTTAAGATGTATTATTGGTTTTTTTGGTTTACTGGAAATAGGGCTCTGAAATGCGTGCCAGAATCAAGCAGTTAAAAGAACAGCTCCACGATGCTGAACAAAAGGTAAGCCGGCAATTGATGTTCTTTTCTTCAAGTTACTAACGTATCCCAGGTCAAGGCTAAGGAAGTCGCCAGTTGCCGCATATAGTAATAAGTTGAGTTGGGATTGCATTGCGTTCAGTTGAGCATGCGAACAGATGAGCATGTCTGTGCTTCTCGCCGTGTAAGTGGAAAGACTGGGTATATTTCATTAAACAGAAGGAAACAGAAAACAGCGCCTGAAATGTTCCCCTTGGTAAAGGTGTGATGCTAATGATCCTGTTGAATATCTGTTTTATTGAACAGTGTTCCAAACTGAGTGCTAGAAACTTGGAACTGGAAGAGGAGCTGGCGAGTAGAAGCATACAGCACCAAGAAGCTTCACAGAAGGTAGGCAAAATATGGTGCTTATTGACTGACAGGAACTATTCAGCTAATTTAAGACTTCATTTGATTTGCTTTCGGTCTTCTTTTTGCTGATGATGCATGATGGTAGCGCGAGGAGCATGCACGTGGAGGATACACAAGCTGAGGCACCGTTCTAAAGAATAGGGTCGCCCACTACCTCTCGGAACGAGTTACTTCATTGGTTCTTAAAACAATAGATAACAGGTCATAAGAATGCCCCTAGCCCTGAATACAATAGAGGTAGCGTTTACAGCGGGCGAATGAAAATATAGGTTCAAGAGAGGTAGTGTCTTACTGAAAGAATATGGGATATCTGCTTTTCCACCTTTCCATTGACACTATTTTTAGTGATAAGCCTTTTGAATTGCCGGTATTAATTGAAAGATATAAATCATATGGATTGCCTTTACAGGATCTAGACAATATTGGAGACGCAACAGAAGCGGAATTCGAAGAAGCTTCAGGTGCGATAAGAGATGATCGTGATATACATCAAGAAACTCGAGAACGTCAGATCTCCATCCGGCTGAAAAACCTCAATAAAGAGCTTAAAACACAAGTAACAGATCTTTTGCAAGTACCGGTAGTGAAGGAAGATCAGTTACAAACTGCTGTCAGACTGGACCTGTTGTCAAGGCTGAGCGTGAGTTTACAAGAGCTGTACAGCGAGGTGCTGGCGATGGCAGCCGAGGCCTGTAAATGCAGCGAGGATTTGAAGAGAGAGTTCCGTGACATTGCTTATTACGGTCTCAGAGCGGAGCACAATGACTTGGTTCCTCGAGTCAAAGATTTGGAATTATCACAAGCAGAAATGTCGGACGAGGAGAAGAAAGATTTTGAAAGATTGCAACAATACCAAATAAATCGACAGAGGCAGGTTGATAGATTGGACAACCTTTGGAAAGGACTCTTTTCCGTGGTAAAGATACACTTCATTTATTTTTTTAGGAGGGATAGCAGAAAATAACATTTTCTGCCGACCAGATAGAGAAGGAAGGATGCATGTTCCCCGAGTGTCGACAACAGCATCGGAAAATAAGCCCTCCACTAACACTAACGCTGTCTTTTGTATGTTGCACTTACGTTGCGGGCGCCCAAGACAAACAAGGCAGTTTCCACTCGGGGGAACAAGTGCCGTCGGTTTTCGACAAATCTTCGTTTAATAAGGTCCTCGTTTCGGTAACGTTTCCGATTTTCGTTATCCAATCAATAACAATTAAACGAGAACTCGAGAGTGTTCCGAAAGTTGACAAAACATCATGGCGCTGCAATCAGTTGCTTAGCAATCTCCACACCTAACTTGCGGGCTCAGTCCAGTGTTAGAGCCCAGACTTCGCCAACAAGTGGCGTTTACTTAATTATTGAAAAGGAGTTGATAAACTAATTTTAAAAAATAGCTTTACGGTGAGCTTGGTACTTTTGATGCGTCATTAAATCAACTCCTCACTAAAAATCAGATAGTCGATTCTTAGAGCGTATTAGGATTCTAAACCGACTTTTTAAACGCAACACTTAAGACTAATTATATTATTTTGAAATTTGCAGCCTGAAAGCCTTTCTGAAGCAACGTCCTTAGATCCCTCAGGAGGAAGAGGCAACAGTGAAAAGGTATTTAAAGGCTACTCGGTTACTTACTGACTTGAAAAACGTTTGGTTGCAGAGGACCACACAACAAAGAATGAAACTACTTGGCTTGTCTGTTGCCGGATCTCTTGGCATAAGAAATGCTCGTAACAGACGTCGTGTTAAGTGCAGATAAAACCAAATTGATTCTAGTAAAGATGTTAATTAAGGGCACAAATATTCCGCAAGTCGCCAAGATTAACTTGATTTGAATACTAAATTTTGTCTTGGATTTGTGTATAGGCCTCGCGTCGGAACAATACAGACCCCGGTGCCAAACAAAAACAGGTGAAACCACCTCCGGCCAACGATGATGACAAGTTTGAGCGACGCTTTACGAAGGTAGGTCCTGCTATAGTCTGTAACATGTTTAAAACAGAAACCTTTTTGTAATTATAACGAGGGGTACATGTAGCAGTCTGACCTCTTTCAAATGAGGTATGCTTCTCTTGCTAAAAGCTCTAAACACGTTATATGCATGGTATAGTGCAACTGCTGTTACAAACGAAAAAAGCAGACCTGTTGACAAAAAAACTAACAGCTCTAAACCCACCACAGTATCAGAACATTTTTTTGTGTAACAATCATAACGCTACTGGCATGCAACTAATTCCTCTTGACATGCTTAAACCCGTTGAATCTAATCGTTACAGTATGGAAAGCAAGAGAAGCATGCTAATTGAAAGAGGTCAGCCGCTTGAACGTTTGGGTTTTTAAAGAAAGATGTAGTACAGGCGTATTTATTGGGCGCGTATTTCGACTACAACGACCGCTGGATGAGTAGGCGCGCAGAGGGCTGGAACGAGAGAAATTGTTCCCAAAGGAGAGGACGCTAAAAAGCCTGCACTGCAGGCGAGATGAAACATGACATTTCGTAGTTCGTGATGTTATTATATTATTATCTTTCAGTGTTTAGGTTTTTTGTGCCATTTATAGCATCTTGTTATAGCATTTGTCACATTTCGTGTTCTAACGTTTCTCAATCTTTTTAAGTTTCAATTTTAACGTTCAACTTATTTTTTTTCTACCGTTACCTATTTTTTAAGCCGCGTCACTGAGTCTTTTGTTATTTACGTGCTATATCGTATTTCCAGTATTTGCAATTTGTAACGTTTAATCTTAAGAGTAATTCTCTGTAACATCCTGAAGGGTGCTTACATAGGCCATTGCAGATCTATGTTCAGTCCTGAAAATGGAGTCTGGAGTATATAACTAACTAACACTAGTAAAGATTTATGGCATGCTGATTCTTCGGATTTGCGCTTTTTCGCCACCTGAATTATAAGGCTTGTATGCTGTTTACTTAAAAAGTTATCTCCCAAAAGGGGTCACGGGTACTCCAGGACCCCCCTGGCCACGCCCCTGGATTGCGTGACACCTCGATAAGAAATATCCTCGTGCGATTGGACCCGGTCGCAGCGAAGACATTCATGATCATATTTTCCGAAGCTGACAGTGTATGTTGTTTTGTCGTCGTTTTAGTACGAATTCTTTTTTAACCGTCTTATGTAATTTCTCTTTCCCAAAACTGTATTCGTAGTATCTGAATCGTAGTGTCTTGCACACATTTTATTTATTTTAATTTTTTCTGTTGCAGTTCAAAAAGTCTTCAGTGAAGAGTATTTTCAGGAGAAAGGAGAGCAAGAACAATGTGTGCTTTCCTGTTTCCTATATTCAAAGGGACTCTTGAATGTCTCAGAGCTATGGAAAGTAGGTAAAAATGAAAATCTGAACTTAACCGCAATCACTGAAATTACTTAAAATTTTTAAGTGAGATTTACCTTTTGGTGTAACAACTGCTACTCCCAATGCAAGGCAAGTCATCTGGGTTACAACGCTGGTCGGGGTCAGTGTTACTGTGTTTTTTACTCCCATCCCCGGAGGTACACCCAATTCGGGGAGACTCCGCCCGAAAGGGGTTCGTTCCATTTCCAGAGTGTAAGCAACCAAATTGATTGCAGGGCTGGTACTACGGCAGAAGGGCAAAATTCATTCGCCAATATTTCAGCTAGCAGAGTTAGTCTTCTTCAGAGCCAGTACAATAATGTGAAAAAAAAACGGCTCTTAAATTTGAATACGGATGTACAATGGCAGTTAATGTTTAACTACATGTAGATATAATGAACTAGATACATAACTATATACAATGCTGAAAAGTGTCAAAACAATAGAATAATAAAAAGAAAATGTGAGAAAGAGGGAACAATTAACATGAAATAAGAAGCAACCAGGGAGGCGCAGTGGCCTAATGGTTAGTGCGCTGGACTCCGGATCGGGCGGTCCGGGTTCGAGCCCTGGCCGGGGCGCTGCGTTGTGTTCTTGGGCAAGATACTTTACTCTCATAGTGCCTCTCTGCACCCGGGTGTATAAATGGGTACCAGCAAATTTACTGCTGGGGGTAACCCTGTGATGGACTAGCAATACTCCTAGTCGCTTCATGCTACGGAAACCGGGATAAGCTCCGGCCTGATGGGCCCCTAGGCTCGTATGCAGACTTTACCTAAGAAGCAACCGGAAAAAGGAAAAATATACATAAAAAACGTAAAATAAATTGAATAGTTTATGTTCATTTCGTCGATTGATGCCATATGGTGAGAGTTTTTGGCCTTTTTCTATAAGATAGGCTTCTCTAAAGTTTCTTCGAGAAGCATTGTTCGTTGGTTGAACTTCTAGAGGAATGAGTTTCATGTCTTTAATAGAGTGATCCACAAGTTAAAATGTGTATGTACTGCTGCTGTAGCGTTAGCGTGACTAGGGTTATTTGTGGCTTGTCTGTGTTCAGTGAATCATTCCTTCTGTCGTACTACCAGCCCTGCAATCAATTTGGTTTTATCTGCACTTAACGTGACGTCTGGTAACAGATCCGGCAACAGACAAGCTAGGTAGTTTTATTCTTGTTGTGAAGCCAACAGCATCCAAACGTTTTTCATATTAGGGACGGACCATTAGAAAAGTGATTGGGGGGGGGGGGGGGGGGGGGAATTTCTTGCTTGCAAGAATTTCGTCCCATTACCTGTGCAAGAATTTTTTTGGCTGCAGCCCTATGCACGATTTTTTTTATTGAGAAAATCTGCTTCATGAACAATTTGATATTGAATTAATTAAAACATTGTTACTTTGTTTTATTAAATATATAGCTTGCACTTTAACGTTGCTTTCCAGAAAAGTGAATCCATACACGCTCTAAAACCACTTGGGTTAATATCAAAATGTGGCCCAACTTGTGCATGATTTTCTCTTCTTGATTTCCCCCCACCTCCCGTCACTTTTCTAATGGTCTGTCTCTTGGGATATACAAAAGGGTAGCATTTAGGTATTTAAAAGGACTGTTAAAATAGTCTCGAACAGATCCATGCCACGCAACGATTGAATTATTATTTAAATATTTTAAGGGGTGAAAATTTAAGAAAAAGACTGCGGCTAGTTAGGTGAAAGGGTTATCATTTTTTATCCAAGGTAAACAAAAGGGGGAGTAGCTACACCTATATGTTAACCATTTGTTGGAATCAGTTTTACCTATGTGCTTGAGTGCAATCAATTGCTTTTGTGCTTTGTAATATATTAACCTGTTTTTGTATACTTACTTACACATGTACCGTTAGTCAATTGAAAGCAAATCAACTATCAAAATATAGCATAGATTGTCCTTCTGTAAAATCACTGAGATCTGTCGATAGGACTGAAAGATGTACTTATTGCATTGTTCTGCATTAAAACAACACTGAAGGAACCAGAATCACTTTTTTGGAGTTGTGACTCATGAATTATTTCTACTTACAGTTCTTTTTCTCTTGACAAGAGAAATAAGCTCATTTTTATTTGGGGTGGTTGAAGGTTAAGGGTTCGTCTTGCAATCCACAATTAGGCGATTCTTTGACCTTATACCTGACTTAAATTATAAAAAGGCGCCTAACAACATTTGACATCAGTTCTGATACAATGTAATAATAATAAAAATAAATAAATCCATTTATTTAAGTGTCAATGTATTTAGCACGGCTGTACTAATTGGGCACACTGTAAATAAATTAACAAATATTGAAAATTGAACAGAAACTTGTTAAAAATCCCAACTAGCAGGAGGCTAACCAGCTGGCTATTTACAAAGCGTAGAGGAGTTGAATTCGGGACCCCCGAACACAAATCCATCTAGTGGCAGGGAGGAGGATTTGAACCCGGGACATCCGGATTACACAGCATCTGCTGCATTCCCGAAGAATCAGGGATTCCAGCAATTTAATTAACAGTTGTTTACAACTTAATATGAAAACAAACCTAAAAAGTACCAGCGCGAGAGGTGATTTGAAACCTTAGCTAATCTTCTAAATCTATGTATGAGAAATAGATCTACATGTAATAAACGCGCGGGGCGTCTATTAAATTTTAGGGTCCTAGGGGGGCGTTGAATAGCTATGAGGCGTTTATTTAACTTAAACTGTAACAACGTCAACAAAACAAGTACAAAGAGGCGTAGTTTACTAGCAGAGTAAGATAGAAAAACAGAGTTTTTGAGTATAGAGTCTAATCAGAAACCCATAAGGGTTGAAACGTATAACTCCCTATGATTCGCATTGTACAAAGCGTTTGAACATTCGTTTTCATTAAGTACCATATTTGGAAAATCACGAGAAAAAATTCAACCAATCAAAATTGCAATATCTGGATTAAATTCACAGCGCGCGCTAGCTCGCGCTAAATGGCGTAATCTTGTTTTTCAACAATTTGGGTTGAATAAAGTTAAATTTGGTTAAATTCTTCTGTTTCGTCGTCATTCAGTAGTCTGGAGAACTTCACTTGATACTGTATTGAATTTCTTCAGTTTCTGTAAGTAATTTACGGCGTTTTGGTCGAGATTCAAGTGACTTATCGTGAAACCGAAAATTTTGTTGCGTGTGTCGTTACGTGTGTAAATCAAATTATAGAGCGGCTAGTTTTTAGAGTTTTTCTTCAAACCGGAAGTCATTTTATTTACGCACGCGCAATCTATCTGACAAGAGATCTGTGCGCGCGCTAGTTGTACGCGTAAGTTTTTTAGTTTCTTTGCATATGTCGGAAAACTGCCTCACCTAGAGTCAAGTTAATCTCACTCATTCTCAGATGAGAGGTCAATAATAAGTCAGGTAGTTATTTTTCGATAGTTTCTTACTGTTTCATCTTATTTTTAGGAGTTTGAAAAGTGCTTGAAAGGAAAATGTTTTTCACATCTGACGCGTACAAGTAGTCGATACACGCAATACAGCGCGCGCCCTTGAACTTCATACCGAGTGGCGCTATAATTGTCAACAAATATTAACCGAGATCTCTCCGACGATCTTTTACGATCCTTTGTGCCACAATTTTCGCGAATACATTTTTCTGCAACCCTAATTGAACAATTTACGACATTTTTATCAAATTTGCCGCCGCTTTAGCGGGTTCTCCAGGGGGTTTTCTGATTGTCTGTCAAAATGCTTGCGTTATTCACCTGCAGTGATTTTTCACTTCCTTAGCAACGCGCGAGAAATACGTCTGTGGGCCCTTAAGGGTGAGCGTTTATTAGATCATTTACGGTAACTAAACGACACTTGAAGCGTATGGTTCGTGCCAATTCGCGACCGGAAAACCACGCAAATCAAATTGCTTCTCACTAACAAATCATAGCAACCTCTGGTCGCTAGCTAAACCAAACGGCAAAAAAAATCGTCAAAAGAACAACTTCTACTCACATCAGGGTTTGAAGTGTGTGATTCAAAGTCACCTTGAAATTGAAAAGCATAAATCCAAATCACAAATAAGTATTTGAGCCTCTTTTTGTTTGTTTGTTTTCTGTCTTGTTTTATTTTTTCGCTTTTATTTCTTTCTATTTTCTTTTGTTCTTCGCTTATTTCTGGCCTTCCTTGTATCATGTAGCACTGTACAAGTAACGTAGCCTTATTGTATACGTAGTAGTGTGCAGCATTAGTGTGTAATCGTAGTTTTAGTTTGTTAAATCATAAGTCTCGTAAATATTGTAAGCATAGTTAATGTTAGTACCGCGTCTTCATTTTTTATATATGTAAGTATTAGTATGTTTGTGTGTAAATGAATAAAATAAGTTGCTCTTGAGGTTCCAAGCACCCGCCGTGCACCAGATTCTGGTGCAACCTCTGATTGGCCAGATTGCTGATTGTTGACGGGTCTTATTGACATCTTGATTTGCCGACGCCATGAGACTTGATACGATCAAAATTTTCATTCGGCTTAGCGAAGTGTAAACATGATGGTGTCTTCTGGCGGTGGGCGAGTTACGGATGATCTGTTTCAAAGAGTATTAAGCGATTCATTAAGGGAATTCGTCGACATATTAAAGACAGCTGAAAGAAGAGCACAAACGTTGCTTGCGATCTCTGGCGTAGTAGAAACGAGGTGACAGGCCTACACGGACCCCTACGTTCGTGAAATTTGCACATTTGCCGTCCTGCATTGGATTTAGTCGTCCAACATATTTTTGCTTCTCACTTGTTTATAAAGGGTACTATGCTGCCAGCTGTATTAATAGGAGGCCGTTTAACGGTTTTAAGCTGAGTAGAGCCGCGAGACTGCTCAGCGAAATAATCATCCATGTCCAATATACACGACCTGATACGAGTCGTAAATGGCAACAGTCCACCCGTACGACTCGTACGGGTCGTGAAACAATAGTTTACGAGTCGTGCAGTTGGTGAATTGCATATCATTAGTGATGATTAGGGTGTATTACAAGTGGTACGACTCGTACGAGTCGTACGAGCCGTACGGGTCGTGAAACAATGGTTTACGAGTCGTACAAGTGGTGAATTGTATATCATTAGTGAGACTTGGGGTGTATTACAAGTGGTACGACTCGTACGAGTCGTACGAGCCGTAAGGGTCGTGAAACGATGGTTTACGAGTCGTACAAGTGGTGAATTGCATATCATTAGTGAGACTTGGGGTGTATTACAAGTGAGAAAGTGAGAAAGCGTGAGAGCCCAAACATGCTAAACATCTTCGTTCTAAAACATGAGAACCCAAACACGCTTAACACAATGTATATTCTTCGTTCTTAAAGCGTGATGGCCCAAACACACTAAATATAGTGTATATTCTTCGTTCTAAAAACAAGAGAGCCCAAACACGCTAAACACAATGTATATTCTTCGTTCTTAAAGCGTGATAGCCCAAACACGCTAAACACAGTGTATATTTTGTATATTCTTCGTTCTTAAAGCGTGATAGCCCAAACACGCTAAATATAGCGTATATTCTTCGTTCTAAAAGCATGAGAGCCACTTGTACGACTCGTAAACCATTGTTTCACGACCCGTACGGCTCGTACGACTCGTACGAGTCGTACCACTTGTAATACACCCAAAGTGCCACTAATGATACCACTTGCAATACACCCCAAGTGCCACTAATGATATGGAATTCACCACTTGTACGACTCGTAAACCATTGTTTCACGACCCGTACGGCTCGTACGACTCGTACGAGTCGTACCACTTGTAATACACCCCAAGTGCCACTAATGATATGCAATTCACCACTTGAACGACTCGTAAACCACTGTTTCAAGACCGTTACGGCTCGTACGACTCGTACGAGTCGTACCACTTGTAATACACCCCAAGTCTCACCAATGATATGCAATTCACCACTTGTACGACTCGTAAATCACCGTTTCAAGACCCGTACGGCTCGTACGACTCGTACGAGTCGACCGATGCCATTTACGACTCGTATGAGGTCGTGTATATTGGACAACCCTCAGCGAAATGTGTAGAGGTCATAGGTCTGCACGGTTTTCCGCCGGAAGATGTGTTGCTTCCTTCACGGATGACATATTTATTTTTGTCCAGTTGTTGTTGTGGAATATTCATCGATGCCTGGATTTCTCCTCCAAAGTATGGGCTTTTCAATGTTTTCCTCGCTTGCTTCATGGGTAAATATAAGTGTCCTGCAATAAATTTTTGTCTTTGAGTGAGGCGCTTTATCCGCAGCGACGCTGTCATCTTTTGTATTTCGCTTAGCCGAAGGTGTTACTCCTTTCAAGTTAACGACAGATTATATGACAGGTTAATTAAACGGGGGCGGAATGGCGGCTACAATCCTTTGTCAACAGGCTCTCCCCCTCTCCCCGCCTTTTTCCCTTCCCCCACCCCCACCTTTCTCTTGCCTCTTTCTTTTCGCCCCATCCTCGACCGGAGACCGAGAGCCTGTTCACAGGCGGCGCTAAAGTTTAGTATGAGGTACGATAATAGCCGTCCCATAACTTGAAAATCGCAATGTCAAGTCAGGTTAGATATATACAGAAAGGATATCCCAGCAACGGGGTGTATACATTTCACTCTAGCCAGCAAGCGGAATAACTGCATCATCCTTCCTGTCGCTTGTGCTGCGTCACAAAAAACGGATTGATGAGCGTGCATTCAGTTGCTCTTGTGGCCATGTTTGTGTATAATTTGGTCTACACCTATAAATGTGATAATTATTTATTTTTTTAAAAAATTCATCACACTAGAGGTTAGTTGTCAATTTATATGGACTGCAAGTTTCAAGGTCATTGAAAACGTGCAAGACAATAAAATCGGGGCTCCAATGTACTAATTTTTTCTCGTAGATTATGTGTTTACAAGTGAGTGTCCTCATTATTCACGGGCATTGTATTCAACTTTTCATTTTCACGTGCACGACTCAGCAAAAAAATTCATTTGCATTTTATCAGTGAGTCCAGACTTTTTTACTGATCTGCTGTTCTACACAAAAATAGCTTTTCCTTTTCTGGAGAAAGAGACCGTCGGCATCGCCCTATTACAGTCTGATGGCGTAACAAATGTTATTACAATTTTCAAGTCATATTAACATGTTTTCCGATCATTTTTAGAAAGCAATTGAGCATTCTGTTTAATGCAAATGAATTTTTTGCTGAGTTGTGCACGTGGACATGAAAGTAAAAAAAAAAAACAATACACGCGAATAATCAAGGCACAAAAAATCTGCGAGAAAAAATTAGTACATTGGAGCCCCGATTTTTATTGTAAAAGTCAATTTATTTCTTTACTTAGCCTTGACAGTTTAACAACTGCCTGGGTACACGCAGTTAAGTGTCCAGTTGTAGTTCAAGAGACAATAGTAATGTTTATCACACGCTCAACAGGAGCAGTGACTGCTTATGTAAATGTCTTTCGTGACTTAACCACGAGTCTTGACAGCTGTTAAACATAAGTGGTAACTTTTAATTATAAGCTGATATCGTTTATATTTAACAATTATTCTTTGAAATCGAGGTGAATAGTGGCAGAATATTTACCGAGCCGTGTAGCGTCGAGGTAAATATTCTGCCGCTATTCACCGAGATTGAAAAGAATAATTGTTTTAGTATATACACACGAAGTGATCTCAAACAGACAATCTAGACATTTTCAAAAGGAAACCTATGAAAGGCAATTTTATTGACGTCTAATTTGATGTCTCAATTCATGCGTGAAACACGTACAAAACTATTTACAGATTCTTTTAACATGGCAAATTGGAAATGTTCTAAACGAGCAGGGGACTGGGTACGAAGTTTTAAAATCGATTGAATTGAAAAATGGAGCCCGTCATCTGAAAGAGCATCCAAACATTAGTAAGTTTACCAAATTTGAGAGTTATTGGTTAAAACGCAAAGGCATGGTACACTTTTAAAAATCGCTAAAATAAGAGAGCTTAGCTGTCCCTCCAATCCATACAAAGCTCTCTTATTTTAGCGATTTTTAAAAGTGTACCATGCCTTTGCGTTTTAACCAATAACTCTCAAATTTGGTAAACCTACTAATGTTTGGATGCTCTTTCAGTTGACGGGCTCCATTTTTCAATTCAATCGATTTTAAAACTTCGTACCCAGTCCCCCGCTCGTTTAGAACATGGCCAATACACAATCTTCGATAAAATCCTCGTCAAAATGGTCCTTTTACACAGTTCAAATCGGCAACTTTAATCGAAAGTCTGCTTGGAAATCGATAACTGATCAAACAAAGTTTTCGTAGTTATCGAGAAAGGCTTGTTGTTTGGCTCGTAGCGAAGGTGCCTGTCAATGGCGGCTCGAATTGAGGTGAGTGTTGCCTTGTTGTAATATGACCTGTCTTGTTTTCTCGCGGAGATATAAAACTTCAATTCTTCTTTTTCTATTTCCTCGATTTCGGTAAGAAATTCGTTCTGTCAGGCAAACCAGTCTACAAAAATACTCGTAATGAGACAATCAGATTGCTGCCTATTTAGCGATAGGTCGAATTGATCACAGTAATTATCTCGATAAACAAACTGACAAACACTTGTTTACAAAACATGACTTCTTCACTTATCTTTAAAAACTTTTAGGCCAGAGTTCGTTGCCTTCTTGGTGTTTTCTGGCTCGCTGTCGTCTTTTATTTTCACTATTTTTGATTCTGAAACGCTAGCGAAACGCGAGTTTACGCCGGCCATTTTGTTTTAAGTTTTATGGGATAATGCATTATCCACTCGGTAGCGAGTGAATAATGCGGCATTAGCCCGAGATAGCGAACCAATCAGATTGCTGGAATAGCCAAGATCACTGAGTGTGTATATACTAATATCTTGTATCACTACACAAAGCTAACAAAGAGTTTGTTTAGGCTGCCTGTATCCAGACACGCAAACTGGGATCGAGCATATAAAGCGAAGAAATGAATAAATGAAATTATTCTTGTTAAGCGTAATAAGTATTGTAGTTCAAGAGACAAAAGTAATTTTTATCCCACGCTCAACAGGAGCAATGAATGCTTATGTAAATGTCTTTCGTGACTTAACCACTTGTCTTAAAAGCTGTTAAACATAGCAGTATACAGGTATAGTGTTACTAAAGGAATGATACACGTGTGATATCGATGCATTTACTGCCAAATGGTTGTCAACTTTATTGTGTACTTCTGTTAAGCGTCCAAAGTTGTTAATGGTAATTTTACTTGTAAAATAAAGTAGTCATTGCTTTCTGCGCGTAGTAGTGCAATTTTAATCACTGTTTGATGACACACTCAACAGGAGCAATGTCTACTTATGTAATGTCTTTCGTGACTAACCACGAGTCTTGATATCTGTTAATGTAACATAGTCGAACATTTAGTTGATATTCTTTGATAAGACATTATATAACTGATCTTTTCTATAATGATATACCACGAGGCTTGCGAAGAAATGAGAAAATTGCGAACAAAGTGTAAATACTTTGAAAATTCGCGCGTGACAGGCTATAGCGTGCGCTTAACCTTTATTATTTTGCTCAATATTCACGCATTGCATGCATCATGTTATTAAAACCCATGCTTGCCAGGAGCCCGCGTTTATTTCGTAACAAGGGCAACAAATGCTTTTAGGTTGTTTTTAAACAATTCAAAGAGGAAAATGCTCGCACCAGATGCTCTTGACATAGCTGTAATTATCTCATCACTCATTGCTTCACTACATTTCACATTTGTAGACATTTTGAAAATTTCATCGTCAAGTTATGCATTGGCCAGCGGAATTACAAACAAAAGTCTACGACCCGTGGAACGTTGACCGTCTGTGCGAGTGACGTCGCGCTCGTTAACTAAACTCCAATTTTGCATTCTGCAAAATAGTCGTAAAAAGCAAAACGCAATTAACAAGGCAGAGTGGAACCTGGGTCACAGCGGCACTTTGTGCTGTAATACACGAAGTGGGTACCTCGCGCCTGCTCCACTTCAGGGTCGTAACGAGGTATATTTTTTCGTAACTGATCCCATTTTTTTACCCAAAATTTTGATCCCTGATCCCGAAAGCGATCAGAATTCTGATCCCTGATCCCGCAAAAATTTGTCGATCCCACGAGTTTCAGAAAAAACTTAATTACTAACTGACAGCAATCGTGACTTTGCAAGTTGGAACTGTCTGTAATTTGTTTTAAAGGAAATACAGAATACCGTTCCTCGTTGTTCTTTATTATAACTATTTAAAGCGTAAGGTGCCTAGCTGAATTGACTTGCTCGCCACTTCTCCTGATCGACTTCATCTATTGCAGAATTTAAGTTATCACAATCAGCGCTTGAAAGGACACTTAGTTTACACGTATATGCTCAATACGCTCGGCAATAATAAGAAAAACTCGCACGATTCTAATTCATAGAGGTAGACTCTTTTTATACATAAGAACGTCTAATTTTGCTGCTAAGGCTGAGCGCTTTTATTTTGTTTACGATTTGAGACTGAAAATGCTCTAAAGGCGTTCTTAAGTACATTATAAGTCTAACTTAGGCTACAAACTGAATTGTTCTACAGAGTGTATCATTCAATAAGAAAACAACATTGTCAATGTTAAGGTATTTCGTATCAAGCCTTGAGTTAGACCACAGTTTTGCATTTATTTATACTGCTCATCAAACAAGAAATTAAAACAAAGGGGCAAAATAAAGGTGTTCTCTAACTCTTAGCCTGGGATATGTTCTTAGCATGTTCTTAAAATTTGGGTAAATTTCAGCCTCAGCATAGTTAATAAAAGCTTCTTATAAAAAAGAGTCACAGTATTGTAAGGTATAAAAAGCGTTTGCTCTAATACTTCGCGGAGAATTGCCAAGAAAAAAGGCTCCAAATATCGTTTCCAGTTGTGCTTCAGAGCAACCACATCTCCCTTTGAAAAACGTACAGGGCGAGTTTCAACTGGCGGTCTTTCTGGTTGCCCTTCGTCCAAGGCTTGAAGTTCCTCGAGCATGTCAGTCATTAATCAGTTAATAATTCCAGTATCCAATACCATGAAATACTGTATGAAATCAACCGTAAATTCTCACAATATCAATATCACTGTAAATGCGCAATTCGTTATTCGTTGTTATCTAGGACAGCCTGATCCCTGATTCCATGAAAAACACCGCTGATCCCGATCCCACGGTTGTGATCCCAGATCCCGGGCTGTGATCCCTGATCCCACCCCTTTGCAGGCCTTTGATCCCTGATCCCATATACCTCGTTACGACCCTGCCACTTACTATGGTGTTCGTATGGAGTTTTGACCTGAATTATATATGCCTCCTGTGCGTTTTGAGATGGACAGGGGAGACATACGACGACTCATAGAAGAGTATTTTCATCTTGGATTTGAGACCCAAGTCATTCTTGACTTTACTATGAAATAGTTGAGTAAGTTAGACAAAGGGCATTGTTTCTCTAAAATTCCAAATAAAAATTTCGCATAGAAAGGGAAATTTGTTGATTCGATAAAAAGCACCAATAGGACTCAAAATCAATCCAATGGGATACATTTTCCGGGTCAGCGTTGCAAAACGTACACAGATCATCCGTTTTGTAGCCAATTTTAAGTAATTTGGTGTTCGTGTAAAGAACAGAGTTTATAACTTTTTTATTGGAAGGCTTTCACGTATGATTCAAGTCCAACTAAATGCGGCAATGCAAAGATTCAGTTTGCTTGATTTGGTCTGCAATTTAGAATTTATATTTGGTGGTTTTGCTTTTTCTGTAACGAGTAGAGAGTAATAATCTTTTGATCTTTTACTTGTAATATCAGACATAATGTTTTCAATTGAAAAAGAAGGCGATTCGGTTGATACAGTTACATTATTAGTTTTTAAATTTGAGGGTTTAGAATTTCGGAGGCCTGCCCATTGAAGAAAGTTGGTTTTATGAATCTTGTTCGAGAAGTAGCTAAAGGAGTCGGTTGTGTTTAGATCAAATAGAAGATCACGTATATTAATGATTACTGATGCAAGGTAGTTTTTGAAATTAACTGGCTTATTATCTATTCGTATTTCTTTATTTTGCCAAATAATGTTTCGGTGATCACTTTCTGAAGAGAAAGTTTCGCGGAATTCAGACCACCATAGCAAAAATTCGTTGTAAAACTGTGAAGAAAAATTATAGTCCTTGATATCATAATTGCAGTTTAGAAAAACCAGACCTCCTACCTCCTCCTCCTCCTCCTCCTCCTATCTCTTCCATGTTACTGTTGAATCATTAAGTAGCTGTTGTAACTGTTGTGGTTTAATTTTATATTTGGTTTAAAAATTTTCAAACCAGTTTGATGTTTGTATTTCATTGTCTCATATTCATTATCATAATCTCAAACAAAGGGAAATACAAATCAAACTGGTTAGAAAAAATTTTAAACCAAAGATAAAATTAAACCACAACATAACCATGCTAACCTTAAGGATTTAATCATGCAGTCAACATCTATCATTTTTAAGCCGCCACTCTCATAATCATTTATAACTGATACGCGAGTTACTTTGTCTATCCCTCTCCATAAAAAACTTAAATAGCAATTGATTTACTTCACAACTTCTTTTGGTGTAGGTAGTATCCAGTTTGAATGCGTATACGAACTTTGGAATCAGAAAAGATTTGGTTATTGTCACCTTGCCGTAAACAGATAGGCCCCTTGAGGACCAAACATTTGATAAGTTTTAAATACGTTCTAGCCTTTCAATAAAATTATTTTCTTTCAGCAATTTCCGATCGTATGTAAAATACATTCCTAAAGCTTTAATCGGGATTTTGGGCCATTCAATACCAAAGGGTTCTTCTTTGCTTCCTTTAAATGATCATATCCACATACCCTCGGTTTTTGAGGAATTGATCTTAAGACCTGAAATATTGTGGAAGAGATCCAAGAGTTTAAATAGTGTTTTTGCTGAGTCAGTGTCACCTAATATTGCAGTTGTGTCATCAGCATACTGCAGGAGTTTTGTTTCTTCTTTTCAAATAACAATTCCTTTAATATTATGATTTTGTCGAATGGCAATCGCATGCGTAAGGGCGTAAGAGCGTAAGGGGCGGTCATGACGTCATAATGCCCCCGGGAGAACAGGTTCATTTCCCCTTTTGGAGGATGACATCATCGGGGTGGAGGGGTGAGTAGAGCTAGTAGTTATCAAATACCACTTTGGGTGGGCACATGTGTTAGCATAATATATTAACCAACCCAGCAGCCAATAAACCCCGTTTCCAAAGCTCGCGGGGTTGATAGTTTGCTAGGGGGCTTAACACACGCTAACCCCTACGCCCACCCAAAGCGAGTATTTGATAAACAACCAGCTCTACTACTAACAAGGTGGTCAATTGAAAAGAAGAGCAACTCCGGTTATATAAATAAAAAATGGTGCGCGCAAAAAACAACTGCGGGTGGTTAATGTTAAGTCGGAAAGAAAACTGCGGAAGGAGGTGTGTCGGGGAGTTTTGCGGGAAGCACAACTACCAACTAAAAACAGTAAAAAAAAAGGCCAGTCCCATGTCGCAGTTGCGGGGCAGGGGTAATGTGTGACTATCGTCTCTGTCTGGCATGCGGAGGAAGTAACCTAAAGCACCGGCTAATCCTTAAGCACAAGCAGTTAGAGAAGTGACACCGCGCATTATATCAAACGTTTTCTCAATTAGAGAATAAGCACCTTAGGTAAAGTCTGCATATGAGCCTAGTGGCCCACCAGGCCGAAGCTTATCCCGGTTTCCGTAGCATGAAGCGACTAGGAGTATTGCTACTCCCCCCTGGACGGGATGCTAGTCCATCGCAGGATTACCCCCAGCAGTAAATTCGCCGGTACCCATTTATACACCTGGGTGGAGAGAGGCACTATGAGAGTAAAGTATCTTGCCCAAGAACACAACGCAGTGCCCCGGCCCGGGCTCGAACCCAGACCGATCCGGAGTCCAGCGCACTAACCATTAGGCCACCGCGCCTCCCCTTAGATTATAATAATTAATTTTCTAAATAATTATTTCTATTAGTATACAATGGACGCTGTCGGGCAACAAAACATTGGACAGACTTTGGAAGAACAAAATTTGGAATTCTATTGCGACTTTATTGACAGGAAAGAAAGAACAACTAGCGAAAGTAGATCCAGCCACGTTTAACTATCAACTTTTCGAGGTCATAAAAGCTGTTATACGACCTGATTTTCGTGAGCTAGTTTACAAAGAGTATTTTAACCTAAAACTCAGGTATAGAGCAACGTTAGGCTGGAACAAGGTTCACAGACATATTTTAAAACTGCCTTTTTGTCATAACAGGCAGCAGATTGTACGTATGATAATATGTTTTGAAACGAACTGCATTAACGAGGGATGTTGTTTCCCCCGTTACAAAGAGGGAAAAAAACTACATAAAGTTTCGATAAGTCCCCCGATCGAGTCAATACCTGACTTTCCCACGATAGAATACAATCCTTTCTTAGAAATATGCTCCCCGGATTGTGATTGGCACGAGTGGTACCATTACTTTTATAATTGTTTGACTCCATTACAGGCAGCTTCCTACTACTCGAGATGAAATTCTGTAAAGCGGAACCGTTGCGTGACATTTTTCTCAGAAAGACACAGAAAACCAATATTTCTATTTCCCAGGCCCCTTGGACGAGCAGAACAACACAAACATGGCGGGTCGCCTCACGATTTAGTGTTTGGGCCGGAAAAAAACGAAACAGAACAGATATTACGAAACAAATACGCTCAGTTAACGCGCTGTAAGTTTTTGTGCCCCCACAGAAGCTGGCGAAGTGAAGCGAAGAGAAGAAATCGAGAAATAACAGGATTTGATCACAGAGTTTTATCGATCGATTGATCGAAAGTTTCTTGAACAACTGACTCAAGCGAGACTGTTTAATTTTTTTCTGCTTCTCGCATTGCTTCAACGAGTTGACATGTTATCTGTCTGACCTCATTCTGCCAAACGGGTGTAGAAAGTTCGGTTAAAATAAAGCAAATCGCGTGGAAAAGCACTAACATTTTAGCCTTCTGATATATTCTATTTACCAATCTTTACCAAGTCTCTAATTAATGACATCATCCGGCTGCCCAAAAGCGCATGCTTACGTGCTCAAATATTGCAAAATTTAGGTGAATGACAGATAAAAGGGTACCAAAGGTAAAAGCGGGGCAAATCGGATCAACATATATAGGTGATCGTGCCAATAGAATGGTTATCTCACTGACTGGTGAAGCTTAAGGGAGGTAATGGTTGGCCACCATTTGAATCCTGTTTGAGGGCTTGTGCCACGGTAGGTTACGGGGTATAGGGGAACTCCTGCCAGTGGGAGATGTCCCTCGGGGTGAGCCCGCCTCGGCCCTACTGGTAACAGCGGGTGCTTAAAAATCCCTCGGGATTCCAAACCTCGTTCCCAGAGGTAAAATGGGAAATGACAGCCGCCTTGTCAGCGGGCGCGAAAAGTCCTAGCCGGGGCTAGGCAAAGAACAGCCAATGAGCACCTCCCGACTTGGGTTTTGCCCTTTCATGTGACCTGTCACACAACGTCACGCGTGACTATAACGTAAGAGAGTCACATAACGTCACGCGTGAAGGTAACGCGCTTGTAACGCATTCATCTATTTTTTGTAAGACTTAGAGAGAATTTTGTGTTTTTTCCCTCAAAAGTTAATTCAAATTTGTGCTGGACGCCGCGAGTTTTTTTCTAAACTCTTTTCTTATTTCATTTTGATCTTTTTAAGATCTGGCTCATCTGGCTTGCGTGAAGTTTTTTGTTTTTGTGCAAAGTGTGAGCGTAAATTTTGTTTAAGTTGGCGATATTTATGCATTTCACTTGTGATCAGCTGAAACCCCGTGTCAGAAACATGATTATCATTCAGAGCTTGTGAGACAGAGCTGTTTATCGAGCCATGTTTTGCAACAGCCAGAGCATGGATTCTTGAGTGTTTACTAACTTTACGTTCAAGCTTTTTGTTGATAACAGACAGGCCAGCAGAGGCTCCTCCTGAAAAAATTGCAATACCGTATTTTCTCAATTAAACGCCGGACCCCGATTAAACGCCGGCCTCGTATAAACGCCGGGTAAAAACGGTTGTTTTTAAAATAAATGCCGGGGGCGTTTAATCGAGGTCCCGGCGTTTATTTGCGTTCGAACCAACAAGTTGCTTTTCTCATTAAATAGTACTACTGCGACATACTAGTACGCTATGGTATTTTGATAGTCTTAAAAACGTTTATGCGGAACTTAAAACTTCGCACCCATACTTGCTCCTATTTTTTAGATATTATTTGCGTTCTTTAATAATGCTGTTAGTTTTGGTAATAATATTCCTCAAAGACTTAGGGACAGTTTGCCAGGGCGGTACGAAGGGAAAACTCGTTCTGCGTTGACAAACTGCCCTTGGTCTAGGAGAAAGGGTGACAATAAATCAGTTTGAAAAAAAATCGGAAAACTGTACTTCATAAATAAACGCCGGGCTCCGATTTAACGCCGGCTTCAAATAAACGCCGGGTCCACAGGGCCAATTTTGAAATAAACGCCGGGGGCGTTTAATTGAGAAAATACGGTACCCCCTAATGGCACCCCAACCAAAATGCCAAAACCAGTAAGTGATGTACCGACAGCGCCAGAAGACAAACTGTGGTCATAGCGCCAAGACAGACCACGGAATAGTGAATCACTTTCCGGACTTTTTTTACATTTTTTCAGCACAAGTCTGTTAATGCTCGATCTCATCGCTTATTTCTCTCAAATATTTACTAATTTCATAAGCTGGGGCCCTTGGTAATACGTTGGAAGACATGTTTATATTTACAAAAATTGTTTTTGTTTAATTTATCTCGATTTGAAACTGAAGAGGCCAGCCGTTGAAATCTAAAAGGCCATTAGTTTCATTTGTGACTGAAAGCGTCATATGTGTAACGTGATTATGAGCAGAAACCTCGCGCAAAACGTTAAGATGTGTATTTTTGTAATGAATTTTTTCATACAGTTTTCCTCGTACGTCAAAGCAAGCTAAAAGGCTTGAAGGCTTTCCATTTAGCAAGCTTTGTTGCTTGTCGATAAGGTCACATTTGATGAAGTAATTTTTAGGATTTGAAACATCATTTATTATAATTTGTGCAAAATAATCCTTTTCCATACTTGCGGAATTCGTATACCCAGGCAAATTAAAGAACTTAATAAGACTTTCATTCAGTCCAAAAGTTTTTATTCTGGGCTCTTTTGCTTTTATTATCAAAGATCGACCTGTAATGCCTTTTTGTACAGAAAACAAATTTTTCTCTGGAAATCCTTTTTCAAAAATATCCCCAATGTCATCCAGTGAGTAGTTTCCTTCTCGTATAAAACGCGTTTCCTCATCTTGCTTGTTAACTTTTTTATAAAAAATTATTCCATCCTTTTCCAAACTACTCCAGCTGTTGTAGAGGGAGCATGAAAGCAGCCTTATATAGCTTGGTTTTGGAATAGGCTGGTCAAAATATACCGTGTGCGGATTTTTTGAAGTAGTTAGCGTTAGAAAAACCATTTTATAAGTAGAGAAAAATATTTTGTTTATATATGAAACATGTCTGCTCTTCTTAAATGGATACAAACACCAGAAGGTGACAAAATTGCCAAAGTAGCAGAACAGAAGGCTTGGAAGACTTTTATTGCAAATACCCGAATGATGAAAAATCTAAGTTTGTTCCACAGACCGATTTCGCCAAAGACCACACAGCAACCTCAGAAATTTATTTCAAAGCAGGGCCAGGTCATTTGATAAACGTTTTTGGTTCAGACAGCAAATATTGGAGCCCGGAAATGAAAAGTGCGCTGGGTTTTGACCAATCATCAGAAGGGTTTCCGCAACAGCTTACATCAAGTGGTTTAAAAGGAGACTCTTTGCCCATTCCTGCTGTTGGCTTTCACGATGCCGCACCGAGTTTGAAAAAAATATTTAATGACCAACTGAATATTTACGTAACACCAGACCAGTATTTCACAACAAAGTTCAGAGAGATATTTCAAAAAACCAAACTCACCCACCATTCACGGAAAGAGTCCAAAACATGGCTAGCCGGCCCAAATATTAAGAGGGAGTCTCTCTAATTTTCGACCGGTCGGTTCCGGATCGAAAAATCAAATCGCCTGATTTTTTGTGAGGTGAAAGGCCTTCATGCCAAAGTAACAAAACCACAATCTTTTTGGTTCTTGGCTTAAGGGTTTTTCCGCTAGAGCTAAAAATAATTTTGACCGAATTTTGCTCGCGCGCGACCGAAAATCAAGACGATTGTTTACCTTTTTTACGCGATCGGTGCAAAGCAAGGACAAACTGTACCGCCATAATTTTTACATAGCAAGAAAGATCTACTTCTATTTTATGAGCTGTAGGAGTTTCAAGTAATTTGAAGTTAATCTATTGGAATTCTATGATATTACTCACCCCTACGTTAGGAGGCTCGAGGGACAACCGGAAAATTGGTCATTTTGTGGACCTCTTTTCTCAGCTGGCGGATAAAATCAAAACATGGCAGTTACATCAATGTAAAGTCTTAACCTTCCCCTACACGAATATGTAAAAAATTATTGTCTATGACGCCTTTCCTGTAAATGTCGAGGGGATAATTTTTCCTATTTTTGAGAAATTATCAAAAACAACACCAAATCGCTAATTGTTTAAAATTTGAATACCTTGGACCAATACCGGTCTTACATCAAGAAAACTAAAGAAAAGTAAACTAAAACATTAGGGAATAGAAATAAAAAGCCATATTCAATAGTGTTTTCAATTTTTAGTTCGCCGTTTCATTTTATTGGGAGGAGAGTGATCATCGGCTCATTAAATATTCACCGAACAGTGAAATTCGATCCAAACCAGAACTGTCAAATTTCATATCGCACTGGCCATCTTAATTTCATTGAATCTCGTTTCAAATCACATTTGTACACAAAACAAATATCCTGAAAATGCTATTTTGTTGTTGTGTTTAAGTTTAAGCCAAATCTGAGCTTTCAATACGCACTTAGAATACAAACGGAGTTCACTCACGATTTACTCGACCACTGTCAACACTGAATCGAAATTCATTTTCTCTGATTGTTGGACTATAAATTGACTTAGTTTACCTGAGTTCCAAAAGCTTTTCCCCTTTTTCTTTTGACTTTTTCTGTTGGTGATGCATTTAAATGACCGGTGCAATTAGGAGCTTTGATTCAATCAAGGAGCTGCCAGTCCGGTTCTGGCCCTATCTGTCACGCAACGCTAAGGGGTGAAACAAGACCACTCTTGCAATTGAAGCTCATTGAGAATATCAGTTTTCATCATCGTTTAAAAATGTTGCCTCGAATCCCTAGAACAAAGCTGTCTAGAAAATATTGTAGAAGTGCACAGGACAGAAAAACACTAATTTTTGCTTGTTTGATTTGTAATTATTTGGTGTAGTCAGAGCTATGAAAGTACGTGCGGAAATTTGGATGTAGTGTGCATTTTGGAACAAGGATTGCATATTATATGGGACAAATATAAAGAGGGTATAGAAAGTTTGAGAAGTCTGAGGAGATGAGTGGTGGTGGAGTGTGCTTGTAGTGTAGTATGTTGCAAGTTTTGTGAGATAGATATTCAACACCTTTTTGGGTTTAATTCAGAATAGCCAGCCATATTTGCAAGAGATGAAAATGTTGCTTATGCAGTCGATCTTATAATAAGGTTATCCAAAACGTAAATAATCGTTAGCAGTGCCAAAGCAAGAAATGTAATGCTGGGCAATGAAGCTTTTTCGTACCTTTGCTCTATCCGTTGGATGATGTTATGTGTAATGTGCACACTATGACTGACATAACTATTATAATTTTAACTGTGTTTAAGGGACCGGTCATTATTTATCGTCTGGAGCGGGGAGGGGGGAGGGGGGTGCGGGGGATTTTTGTTGCTACACCGTAGCATTCACCTGATCTCCCCATAAAGTATATAGCATTTGAATGATCCCCCCTCATTCGTGGTGGAAGCTTTCATGATCCCCGCCCCCTCCTTTCCAAGCCACCACAAAATATCAAGTTCATTGCAAGTGCGGATGGCAGTAAACTGTCAAGGACGCCTTGAATTGCGCAGCCGATTTGTTATCATTCACCGACAGCAATCGAAAGGTTCTATATCATGATGTAGAGAACACCATACCAAAAAACTGTTCGCAAGTGATGAGCTGAAATATTTTCAGAAAGCTCAAGAGCGAGAAATGGTGCTCTACGAAGAACTGCAGAGAGCCTCAAATAAGTTGACAACATCTCTAATGAATTGAACCTGAAGAGGAAGTTTCTATTTCGCATGGAGAAAGATCAACAATCGTGATTGTTGCTGTTGTTGTTGTTTTCAATAATATCGCACCGTTCGGCCGCGTTGAACAAACGTTTCCATTGGCTCTTATTAAAATGCCTCTTTAGAGAATTTGACACATGGAACTTTAACATTTGAAATACAGAACTTAAACAATTTCAAGCCATTGCACAACGATTATTTATGTGATGAGATCGTACCTGGATAAGAGCACGCAGAAGCCAAAACACAAGTTATTTACAAAACATAAACATAAGTTCAAGTTATTTACGGCGATCCCACCGCCACATGAAATTCTCAGACTATTTTCTGGTCCCCCCCCCCCCCCCAACCCTCTTAATGCCTGTCAATTACGGCTGATCCCCACTTCATTCTTCAGAAAACTATGTGGTCCCTCCAACATCCTCCAGTTTTCGTCTGGATTATTCAATAAGAATTTATTTTGACCTACTCAGTGCGGGATCCAAACTTGGGTACAATTAAGGTGGTGGTATTGAAAAAATAACCGCTAATGCTGCCATAAAATAGCACTGCCTTGGTCCTTCAATCATCAAAAAACCGGTTATTTCATCTACTTATTTGCGTAGAAGCTGGTGGCCAAAAACTTAAAAGTTACCTTACTGAAAGATTAAATCGCCTCCTAGCCTGCGTAGCTGGCGGGATTTCGCGAGCGAGTGCTTTTTTTAGCGGCTGCATGCTTTGGTCTTGGCCGCCAAGCAGCGAGGGGTTTGGTGAGGAGTCAAGTTGAGATCACTCGCGGCTCGGCCGCTCAGCGACGCGGGCTTCACCCGCACGAGAAAAATTCACTTGTGTCCACTAATTCCACCAGCTGCGCAGGCTAATCGCCTCCCTCACTATCCCCTCCATGGGATCCGCCAATGCTACCAATTAGCTGCAACTTTAAATCAGGCAGGATCACCCGGGATAAAGCAAGTCCCACCAAATAGGAACTTTCAAAAATAACCCAATATCTGTATAAATACAAATGCTGTCGGTGAGATATAGATACGCGATTCCATTCCTATTTGCAGGAGTGACCAAGGATACTTACTTGTTTATTTAATTTGTTTCATCAGTACTTATCCAGTGGATAGGATTATCCACTGTTTGAAAAACTAGGCCCAGACTTATAAGATATATTTACTGGGGGAGGGGATCTCCCTATAGTCACTATAGTAAAGTACGCTCTATTTTATAAGAATCGTTTTTATAAGAACGTCGAGGCTGAAAAAGGACAAAAATTAAAAACATCCTTAGAACGTACCCAAATCTGAAATTTGGCTACGAACAAATTTTATACTTTCCTATTCGTTGTAAGTGACAAATATGTGTGTATATACTAAATGAAGAATCAAGTCGTGAATCTTTAATCAAATAAGACCTAGAACAAACATTGTATTCACCCATGAACGTGACGTGAACATGTACATATCAGTTTAAATAAAACTATTTTCACAGGGGCGGATCTAGGGGAGGGTGCAGGCGGTGCGGGGAGGCTTTCTAATACAACTGGCATTCTGCAAACACCCCTCCTTAGAAAAATCCTGGGTCTGCTCCTGTTTAAGAACATTTTAGGCTTAAATGATCGAAAACGTTCGGACAAAAATGAGAAGTTCTCTCCCAGAAGGGATACCTTTTTCAGGTTGCAGCTTTATGAAAAGGTAAGGTTTTTTAATGAGTTGAAGTAGACAAAAGGATAAAATTTAGGTATTTCAAAGGACCTTTCAAAAATATCTCGAACACAGCCACCGAAAGGGTAAACGTGAATTTAAGTGACATTTTAAGAGGTCCAAAGAAGAAATAGAAGATAGAAGAAGTTGACCCCAACGTAAGAGCACCTGGTGTAACCCCGTTTTAAGTATTTTAAGGGAATAGGACCTCATGTGCAAGAAAATTATGAGTACTTCCTAACCCTGGGCAATTTCACCGCTGAGTGTTGCGTGACAGATAGGGCCAGAACCGGACTGGTAGTTCGTTGATTGAATCAAAGCTCCTAATTGCACCGGTCATTTAAATGCATCACCAACAGAAAAAGTCAGAAGAAAAAGGGGAAAAGCCTTTTGGAACTCAGGTAAACTAAGTCAATTTATAGTCCAACAATCAGAGAAAATGAATTTCGATTCAGTGTTGACAGTGGTCGAGTAAATCGTGAGTGAACTCCGTTTGTATTCTAAGTGCGTATTGAAAGCTCAGATTTGGCTTAAACTTAAACACAACAACAAAATAGCATTTTCAGGATATTTGTTTTGTGTACAAATGTGATTTGAAACGAGATTCAATGAAATTAAGATGGCCAGTGCGATATGAAATTTGACAGTTCTGGTTTGGATCGAATTTCACTGTTCGGTGAATATTTAATGAGCCGATGATCACTCTCCTCCCAATAAAATGAAACGGCGAACTAAACATTGAAAACACTATTGAATATGGCTTTTTATTTCTATTCCCTAATGTTTTAGTTTACTTTTCTTTAGTTTTCTTGATGTAAGACCGGTATTGGTCCAAGGTATTCAAATTTTAAACAATTAGCGATTTGGTGTTGTTTTTGATAATTTCTCAAAAATAGGAAAAATTATCCCCTCGACATTTACAGGAAAGGCGTCATAGACAATATTTTTTTTACATATTCGTGTAGGGGAAGGTTAAGGCTTTACGTTGATGTAACTGCCATGTTTTGATTTTATCCGCCAGCTGAGAAAAGAGGTCCACAAAATGACCAATTTTCGGGTTGTCCCTCGAGCCTCCAAACGTAGGGGTGAGTAATATCATAGAATTCCAATAGATTAACTTCAAATTACTTGAAACTCCTACAGCTCATAAAATAGAAGTAGATCTTTCTTGCTATGTAAAAATTATGGTGGTACAGTTTGTCCTTGCTTTGCACCGATCGCTTAAAAAAGGTAAACAATCGTCTTGATTTTCGGTCGCGCGCGAGCAAAATTCGGTCAAAATTATTTTTAGCTCTAGCGGAAAAAAACCTTAAGCCAAGAACCAAAAAGATTGTGGTTTTGTTACTTTGGCATGAAGGCCTTTCACCTCACAAAAAATCAGGCGATTTGATTTTTCGATCCGGAACCGACCGGTCGAAAATTAGGGAGACGCCCTCTTAAATATTGGCCACAGCAGCTGAATTTAGCTGTCTGGTGCGCGACAACGGGTTGTGGTATCAGTCGTGAAATTTTCGATGACAACTCTGCTATACCTTTGCCACCGAATGTGCGAACTTTTTACAAGTTCCATATATATTTTACTGTCAGGCGAATATTGTTTCAGATGGGAGGAATACAAAGCATAAGCGCTTTGCCTGGCGACCCTACTTTTGACCAGTTTAACAACAAGTACGACGTGGCTTCATACAAAAGAATATGCGCTGAGTTCGGAGTCGACCCGTCAAGCGATTTTCGTTTCACAAGAGGCGCAAACCACGGCCTGAGAAGCGTTTACATCTATGTCACAAACGTTGGACCAGATAAAATGTCAGCCAGTTACCCTGGTTTCAATACATTTTCTGACGAGGGCGGTTCAGGGTCAAAAGGTAACTTGATTTATTATGTCGAGCCGGATGACGCTACCTACGCACAGGCAGACTGGTTTTGTCCCAATGTAGCAGAAGGTCTGACCCAGGCGGGTTTGGCGCGAATAAACCAGTCAATAGAGGCGTTCGTTTACTGTGTTTTGGGTTCACAGGTGAACGTTAGAAGCAGCATACTTGGGTCAGGAGGACGCGCAAAGGAAGCGCAAAGTGAGTTCCTTGTGCTAGTGGAAGACTCAATAAGGCAACCGGATCTGGCAAAGTCTGTTCAAAGGTACCAACTTGCTGTCGACGAGGCAAAGGTGAGGCTTAACCTTGCTGTGTGTCCGGGGGCCTGGCTGATGCCTGCGCGGATGGTGATAAATACTCAGAGTACAATTGATTACAACAACCAGCTCAAACAAGCTACGCCAGGTATGAAGCTCGGGGTTAACGACGAAGTGAATACGAGCACAAAAAAGGAGCGCTAAAGCTGATGGCAGGAGGGCCATCAAAGATAAACCCACCAAATAGCCACCCCTCAAACCCAATACACAAGGAAGCAACGCAAAAAAAATGGGCCCGCGCCTGAAGAGCAAACACCTGATGAGCCAGTACCAAATGCAGGTGGCAGCACTGAAACACACGAAAATAACAAAGCAGCTGTTGCTGTTGCCGCCGTCGGGGCTGCGGCTTTGATTTTCATCTTTATGCGCTAACGCCGCTTCTTGATGTATTTTTCGACAAGAAAGGCCACCACAGCCAAAATCAGCAGCCAGGTGTGCTCAGCAAGAAAACCGATAGCTTGACCGGCGGCTTTGAAAAGAAAGCTTACAATTGTGCCAATAAGACCTGGCAAAGCTGATGCAACCTTTGAGCCAATATCTTTCAGACCTTTTCCCAACGCTTTACCGGTGGCTCTCAAAGCGTTTGTAAGAGCATCAATGACTGCACCAATTGTGACCCCGGCAGCAATAACGATTGCTGTAACGGTCACGCCATATTTTTTGAATATCTTCTTTACCCTCTCACGAAGTGGAAGCGCTCTTTCTCTTTCATCAATCTGCGTTCTTAAACGAGAAAGCTCCTCTTGTCTTTCTTCAACGCGGCCTTCGGCGGCTTGTTTATCAGAAGGTGAGGCGTCTTCATTGTCGATAACTGCCTGATCTTCCTCATTTTGGCGCTGCAGCTCGGCTTCTTGCTGTTTCAGCCCATCCAACGTTCTTGTGTCGTTGAGCCTCGATTCCATGGTGTTTCTTTCGCTCTCTTTGGCGGCTAGGCATGCTCTAAGTTCGTCGACCCTGGTTTGTTCTTTGGCTTTGGTTTTAGCTTGTTTTTCGAGAGCCGCCACCTCCTTTTTTTGCGTTTTCAAAATCCTTTTGATAATTTTTTTTCAGTCGCTGCAGTCTTCGCAGTTCTGATTCATTTTCAACGTTTGACCCCAGTTGATCAATATTGGCTTCAGTTCGATCGATTCTCATTCTCAGACCTTGAACTTCTTGGGCGGCTTTTTCTCTTTCAGAGGCTAGTTTTTCGGCCTCTTTACTTTGTTTTTCAGCTTCTCTTAATCTTTGGCGAGCATTTCTTATTTCTTCATTGTCTTGAGCAATCAGAGATTTAGCTTCTGGACGAAGTGGATTTTTGAATTTGTCTGTGAATTTTTTGAGAAGACCTGGCTTCTTATCTTTTCTGAAAATTTCAGTCTCACCACCTTTTGTTCGAAATGAAACGATTGTAGTCTCATTGCCAGACTTTTTGCTGAAACCGTTTGGGCCTAATTTCCCGAAGTCCACTTTTGGATAAAACCTTTTAATGTAATCTCTTGCTTTTTCAAGAAACGCTGGTTTGTCTTCTTCATTAATAAAGCCCCCCAACAAAGGGATTTCATCAAATGATGTTTCTGGCAATCCGCTCTGTTACTGCATCGTTTGCATTTCATGTTGTTCACCCCCATGGTAAGGTGTGGATGCAGAGCCCGGATAAAATGGCCGGATTGTGTTGACCCCTTGTTCATCATCATCATCGTCGTCATCGTGGTCGATATCGTGGTCAAGCCCTGGTTGGTCCATTCCAAATTCGCCACCTTCTGCCATCGCGTGATTTTATATTTCCAATTAAAATTTTAATTGAACATTTTTATAATTCTTTGCAATAATGGACGGTGTACAGGAAAACCTTCAACCAACACGCAGTGAGAAAACTCTTGGCGCGCTGAAAGCGGAGCGCGCGGTGAAACGCATCACCTTCGACCGCACAGAAGCCAATCCGCAGGAAACGCTTTATGTTTCGGTGCCCAAGCTGAATGAAAACGAGGTCATAGTTCCTGGTTCACTTGCACTGCGCTTCAACATCGATTTGAGCGGAGGCCATGCCAACAACTTTCTTGTCGACAGTGTTGGTCGGGCGCTAGTTGACAAACTTGTTGTGAAGTACTCTGGCACTTTCCTGCAGGACACAGTTGGTTACGACATTTACAAGATATTCGAGGACCTCTTCCTATCGAAGGAGGAGCGCGACAATATGCTGCAAGATGGAATCCAGGGTGAGGACCTCAACAAAATTTGCTTAAAAGCGGGTGACAAGAAGACCTCAGGCGTCGCTGCAGAAAACAAACTGAACGAGATTTACGGAACCAAATACAGAATCCGCCTTGACCACCAGATTTTGAACGACCACGGGACCTTTTATCCGCAGGCTCTATTCAACGATCTTGTGTTCCAACTGACACTTGCGCCAGCCTCTCAAGTCGTCAAAGGCTCCGATCCATCAAAACTGAAATACAAGCTGACAAACATCCAGCTGGAGTACGAGATGATCAGAAGCAAAACACTGGCGGATGTAGCCTTAAGCTCGTACACAAGTGGAAAAGAATTTGCATATGACCACATTCAGCGTGACGAAGTGGTTACCTTTGCAAAAGGCACCGACATAAGGCTGAATCTCAGAGTTAACCCACAGAGAAGGTCTCTCAAAGGCATCTTGCTACTTTTTGTCGAGCCCTATATTGCTGGCGCAAGGCAGTCAGAAGCGTACTTAAACCCAGACCTGACGAAAGTCAGTGTCACAGTAAACGGCTCGCCCAACAGGCTGTACAACAACGGACTTGAAGGAATTGATGTTTGGGAGGAGGTCAAACGCTTCTTTCTCAAAGCTAAAAACAAAACACAGCACATGAATGCAACAAAGTTTTATACAGAAAACAAGTTCGGGCTTATGATCGATTCGCGTTGCATGGCTGACCACTCGATGCACGGAAGCGGCACGCGACCTGTAAACACAAAGGATGGGGTACAGCTGGATATCGAGAGGAATGCAAGCGGCTCAGGCAATGTGAACTGCCACATTTACGTCATCAGCGACGCACAGATGGATATAATAAGCAGGCAATTAGAATCTGTGCAGTACTAATAGAAATGGATCCGAGCAAGATACCATTCAATGCTCTTATTGTTGGCCCGACGAATTCAGGCAAATCAAGGCTTCTGGTGGACGAGATCTACGGCCCTTTCCGCGGCAAGTTCGACTACATCGTGCTAATCTGCCCGACATTCGCGCACAACAGGACCTACCGCCGAATTGGTGAAAATGATCCAAGAATGTCTGTGATAATATGCACGCAGCAAGTGGTGGAAAATTGGTTGAAGCTCGTGAGCTGGCTTTTTGAGGGCACCAACACGCTCATAATCCTTGATGACTGCGCAGCCTCCAATGTGAAAGGGCGCACAGGCCAGCTGGTGAATCTTGGCTTTTCCGCTCGACATATCGGAATCAGCGTTTGGGTGCTGACCCAGAAGATAACCAGCATCACACCTTCCTTCCGGGAGAATGTGGCGGCTATCGTTCTATTTTACACTCCCTCGGCCAAAACCACGAAGGCAATCTTTGATGATTACGCCGGCGAACTCTCCCACGATGAGTACAAAGATCTGATTTCAAAGCTGAAGAGCGAAAGTTCTCTTATCTCGTGTTCTCGCTTCGCCACCCCTACGGTGTTAAAGTCATTTTGAATTAAAAAATAAAAGTTGTATATAGTGACAATGGGTGAACAAGAGTTGTGCGCAGAACTTATGAACTTTAACCTGAACCTACTGGATGCCGAGCCATCGAGCGGGCCAGCTGGTAGTAGTATTGTGCCAGACTTAACCAGCTTAACCGCACCCGGACCTGACATTCCTGCTCTTCGTGAGCAGCTGAACGTGCTTGTATCTACAGGCAAAGCCAAAGAGGCCATCGGCGTGCAGTTAACACATGAAGATGTAAAGCACTTGAGCGACAAGGATGTTCAGAAGTACATCAAAAGGTACGAAACTTACGTGGGCTCCAAGACAACAGAAAGTTTGATCGACAGCTGCATTTTTCTTGTAACCAAAGCGGTCGGAATGGCCGTTGACATCAAAGACATCGACGCTTATCAAAAAGAACTCAGAAACGACTACATCATCAACCAAGAGCTCTCCAATCTGGCCGGCAACCTTGCTTTGAAGTGCGGTCGTCTTCTTGCTCTGGCCAACGCGGCGCTGATCACAAGAAAACACATTGATTTTAACTCGCATTTGGATAGAAAGGATGAAGCAAAATTAGAAGAAATTCCACATCATTCCTCATCACCTGCTGAACAATTCCAGACAAATTCTGAGTAATTTCTAAGCATTATTATATTTGCTTAACATACCTTTTGTTTCAAAATGTCTACCGAACAATCGGAGAGCGCACATTCGCAGGCCGAGTTCACACAGCAAGCAACAACTACAACTACAACTACAACCGCGCAGCGCGCAAAAAATCCCAAGCGTGTGGCTGCTTGCAAATTGGTTGCTGAAAGAACGCCGCTGGCCCGCGAACAACAGAGAAAAGCCGCAGCTGAGGCTGCTATCATAATCGCAAACAACAACAAGGCAAAAGCCGCCGCCCCGGCCTCTGAGCCAGCCCCGCCTACAGAAGACGAAACACCAAAGAGTACCGGAGAAAAAAATAGCAGTCTCAACACCACCCAATGGCTTGCTGTTGCGAGCTTAGTCGTTTCACTGATCGGGATTTATTACAAACGCGAAGAGCTCAAGGCCGTATTCAGTAAAAAGACACCTGAGCCCGCACGTGCTGAGCCACAACCTGTTCGCGCGACACAGCCCAGAAACATTTGGATTAAATATTATACCTTTCATCATATTAATATGAAGAAGGTTGACTGTCCAAAACCGAGGAAAGGGATTCGTATGATGTATTAAAACAATTAAACACTTTTTTTCTTATTCTATATAAATATGGTGCAAGTTCCAACGCAAACATTTATTGTCAATTTTTTAAAAGGCTTCGTCGTTTATACTTTTTGGTGGTATATTACTTGCAAGACAATTGATACATTGATTAGGTTGGTAGAAGACCATTCGAATTTTGTTGAAGTGCAAGAGAAAGATGAAGCAGATGACACGGACGCAGAAGAGGACACGGCCGCAGAAGAGACAAATTAATTTTGTTTTAAACTTTTGTATATTTCAATAGTATCATAAGCTACAATGTCAAACAATAAGCTTGTTAAAACCATCATAGATGCTGCTACTATCACTGGTTTGGCCGCTGGCATCGGCTGGGTCGCAAAAAAGGTTGTGAAAGAGAATTTTACTTCTGACCCCCGCAACAGTGCGATGAACTACGCGAAGTTCTCAGTCGTCATGGCGGGGAGCATTGCGCTCAAACAGTACCTCGAGGACCAAAAAATCCTTCCCACCAGCGTCTGAAATTAATGATTTGAAAAAAAAACCTCTGATATATAAAACCATGGCAAGTATCGCGATTATGGTTGGTGGTGCTGTGTTAAACGCCGCTGCTTTTATCGGTGGCAATTATCTTGCGAGGTCACTTGGCGGAGGTGACAAAGCTGCACTTGAAGAAAAAGTGCGCCATGATAAAGCTCTCGAGGAGTATCAAGCGGCTTACGCCAAATACGCGCGTGACCGCACTAAACTTCTCGACTGGATTGCGACTAACACGCAAATAAAGGCGGAGGCCAAGCAGAACTTCACCAACACTAACTACGCCTTCAAACTGTATAACCAGGCGCACCCTGACAAACAAATGATACCCCCCAAAGAGCCCAAGTTCTCAGATTTCTATCAACCAAGCAAGCAGCAGTAAAATGGTGAACTCATGTTCGTGGGCGCTGGGGCTCTTGCTCTGGGCTACGCTGCCTTCCGGTTCCTTTAAACTTTTTTAATTCCTTACTTATATTACACGATGGATGACAAACTCGCAAAGATATACTATAGCCCTGGGGGCTACTGGAAAGGTATTGCCGCGATCAAATGCCGCCAAGGTACCAGAAGAAACCGCAAAAAAGTGGCTGATCAAGCAAGCGCTCTGGCAGATCTTCCTCCCCGCACCGAAGCGCATTCCTCGGCCGAAATTCGACGTGCCTGCACCCAACGCGGTCCACCAGGCGGACCTTCTTTTTCTGCCGCATGACAAACTGCCCCGCGGGCGCAAAGTTTTCAAATACGCCCTCGCCGTTGTGGACGTGGCCAGCCGCTACAAAGAGGCTGAACCCTTGACCTCGAAAAACTCTGATGAAGTTACCCTGGCTTTAAGAGAATTTACAAGCGCGCGCCTCTGAAATGGCCTCAACTGCTGCTTGGGTTTTATTCGCATTTTCAGATAACATGCGTTGTGCGCGGCTCCGCGGTACCTACCCGTTATGTGACAATGGTCTTTTACTGCGTCTCTGAAGTTTTTCTGAAGTAAAGGTTTTTCACAGAACTTACAATTTTCCTGTGATTTTGCTTCCAACTGGTCTTTTTTGTCTGTTAATCTTTTTAGAGTAAGAATCCCCCATTGTTGTTCTTTCTGTGCCATGTAAAAACATTTTTTGTGCCATTGACCCCGATAACTGCATTTTTCACTGCCTTCTTCACTGGCTTCTTTAGTTTTAAAAACAGGTAAAGAGTCTAAGAATTCGTCTTTTATCAAACTTTTGTTACAAATATGGCAATCAGTTGCATTTTTGAATTTTTCCCAGTCTTCGGCCGTCATCACAATCGGCTTTGGTGTGGCCAAACTATCTCTTATTTTCACCTCTTCCTGCAGAATGTCGCTTAAAAACGTTCTCACCGCGTTTTCACCCCTGTAAACTTTGGACCCTAAAACTTCACCGTCGCTTCTCACAACCATGTAAGAATACCCGTATGCCTCATGCCATTCGGTCTTATCTGTGACGGCTTTTTTGCTTGCTCTCTGACCCACGCTCACAGCCGGGAATCTATTTGACTAAAGCCTCAAAGTCCGCATATATCACGTAGGGCATCTTCATCTGTTTGTGATGATTTTGGAAAGAAAGGGTGTTTTTCCCCTCTTCTGGCATCTCAATCCTTGTTGGCCTGCCGTTCACACCATTGCAATATTTTTTGTGGTTCTCGAGCAAGTCCGCTCTTGTGAAACGAGTTAAGCACATCATGCAGTAGTGTTTTGCATTTCTGTTTTTGCTTTGATCGAACAGCAAAGCGCTTTCTCTTTTTACGTAACAATAGTGCTGAATTTCCCCTGACTCAATCAACATCAGGTTTATCCTCGGTACGTTCGGTTCTTTTCTGCTTATCCTGTGCACAATTACACAATTGTTTTCCCAGCCAAATACATTTATTGCGAGGTTTCTGTTTTGCGCCTCAAGCTTGTCTATTTGTTTTACCGGTGTTGGGAAATCTATTCCCCCATAGTTAATACCATCGTGAACCGGATATTTGCTTGGTCTTTGCGGGTCCTTTCCATCTTGTAGAGGAAATAAAGCAGCTCTGAGTGCCCACTTCAAACATTCGTTGTCTCTGTTTTTCACGTTAATTATTGCCTTCTTTTTTGCCAGATTGGCTGGAAGTGGTAAATAAGTTCCTCCGCGCAGTGGCTGATAGCGTGCGACATTCACGTATGCAGTCTCTATCCTTTCAACTTCCCATCCTGATCCCTCCATAGACCAGTTTTCTATTTCTCCCTTTATTCTTTCAATGAATTCATCATATTTTTGTTCTATCAGTTCTTCATCATGCCTGTTGAAAACAATGCGGTTCTTTTTCTTTAAAATAATGCTTCATTTGTTGCGTTTCACCGTTTCTTTCTATGGAAGTTCTGTTTAACTTAACAATTTCTTGTTTAACCAAATCAGTGAACTTTGCTTTATTTTCTCTTGCAAACATTAAAAGATCTTTATTGTTTGGATTTGTTTTGGATACATCCATTATCCAAACACGAAGCCATTCCTGGAAATTACTTTGGCTTATTTTAAACCCGTCATACAGTCGAAGCTCTCGTAAGCGGACACCCTCGGGACGCAAAAAAAAGTGTCCGTAACTGGAGCTGGCCGCTTACGAGAATGGTTCTCGTAAGCGGCCACTAGAGGTGTAGGGGATGGATGGCCGCTTACGGGAGCTTGCCCAGCTAACAATAAATACCGTATTGTAACTGGACGTGGATAACGACAAAGCAAACACTGAAATATGGTACTGTAATTACTCTAAAATCAATGTGAGGAACGGCGATGCGAAGTTGATTGATAAAACCAAGATTCAGAGGTTGTTAATAGGATTTTCTTTCGGGTGTCCGCTTATGGGAGCTTACAAACAAAGAAAAAGTCTAAGTCGTAATCTCTGAAAGTGTCCGCGGCCGCTTATGGGAATGTCCGCTTACGAGAATGTAAAAATACAGAGTTTGTATGGGAGTTAAAACGGGGATTCAAACAAGGCGGCCGTAAGTAGAGCTGTCCGCTTACGAGAGTGTCCGTTAAGAGAGCTTCGACTGTATAAAACAACCAGTTCTGGTTCTAATGGTGGACGAAGGTTTCTGTTTTGCTCCCTCGTTATTGGGCCGTAAAACATTTGCAAAACATTAGACGAAAATTTCGCGGCTGCCATCTCGGCGTATATACTTGTGCAGATAATTCTTCAATTGGAAAATAATTCTGGCGCACTTTTGTATATAGACAGTACAGACATTTCTTCAGAAGAAAATATTTTTTTGTGACACATCCGCTCGCTCGGCTTGGGGTCACGCTCTTTGTTTACTTCCATGCTTGCGTTATTTTCTCTCAAACACACATATAAACTACTGGGTTCATGGCGCATCGAGTATAACAAAAGCTTCATGATATCTAACAAAGCTTTTTTCTCAAGAAACGAGGTGAAACGAGATGAATGACGCTCTAGCATGCACTGGGGGATACCCTTTTCCTCACGAAAGTGAAATCAAACCCGGGGCCCGGGAAGCCCACTAAGTCAATTATTAGTCGCAATTAAAGTTCCGGCTTGATCAGGGTGGGGTGTCAAGTTGGCAGACTTTTTCCTTCTGAAAATTCTTGGTTTTCATGTTACGTCATAAAATTCTGAAATCAAAATCCAAAAGGCCTGCTAAACTTTTGATATCAGTAAGTGTAAGATAAACTAAAAATATATCTTTTCGCAAATTTCCAGCTTGGTTGTGCCCTTCGTTTTAAAAACAGAGCATTTTTGAATATTCGAGTTCTCCGCCGTATGTGATATCAAGCTGAGTGCCGTGACAAAGTTGTTTTGATTCAAAAAAGGCCTTTCCTTTCCATTTTTGCAGATCGAACATTCCCAGTGTACTAAGTGCTATTTATGTGAAAGTGTAATAGATCATGAGCCAAAAGTAGTCACTATTAATAGGAAATTAAGTTCCAGATGGTTTCTCTGACATTACGGCGGCCATGTTTGTGCCCCTCGGAAGGACACAAATATGGCGTCTCCATACCGAGCTTTATAAATTTGCGTGGAAAGGTTCAGCAAATAACTCGCAAACGGTGCACCGCACAGACCTGAGATTTGGACAAATCGTTTATCTATTTATCTTCTATAATATCTGAAATTCATAGCTTAAGTCGTTGAATGGTTTCGATTTTATTTTTTATTGCGTGACAGTGAAAACCACCAATAGCTCTCACTACAGCTGCCTCCGCCTTTATATAATTTTATTTACACCAATAATCTATAAGATTACGCCTTTATAATTATCGGAAGTCCATGGACTACACAATTAGGCGATTTTTATACTGTGCCAAGTACGTCGCGACATTTTCTACTGCGCTGGAATTTCCCTGTTGCGTGACACCGCTGAGGGTCGTACAGGGGGGTCTCTGGCACGATTCACGGACGAAAAAAATAACGAATCACGGATCACGGATATTGAAATTTCATTTTCCCGAATCACGAAAATAAGTACTCTTTTATCCTGTTCTTACGCTACAAATAGTGTTTGAAGAAATCAAAATTGATTAAGAAATTACGAAAATAAGAAAGAAACATACTCTTTTATCCTGTTCTTACTCTACAAAGAGTGTTTGACGTTACGATAATTATACGGAGATCACATTTGAGGTCTCGCGTCTCAAAATCACGCGAAATAAAGTCAAAAAAGTGGTGAAATCACGAATATCGGTTATTAATTCAAGCTCTTCACGTGTCACGCAAAACCTTCTGGTCACGGGTCACGAAGAATAAATTTATTAAATTCACGTTTCACGGAAAATAAAATCAGCTAATCACGCATCACGTGAATACCCCTGTACGACCCTCACCGCTCTATCTGTCGCATTCACATGTAAACTAGCGGAAATCATCAGTTGATTTATGAGTACGTTCCAGTATTGTTAGGATTGACAAGTTACCAGAAATCACCTTAAAAATATATGCAGAAAGCGTGGACTTTAAATTCATGGTGACTACACGCAAAATTATTACATTCAAAATGAGCTTACAATGATTTCCTCGCCAAAAACCTAAAATGTCTACGAATAAAAAAATATGGCACATTCAAATTATTCAACCCACTCTTTGGAACAAATGCTGACAATTTGGAAGCAATATTGTCACTGTGTGAAATGAATTACCTTGAATTGCATGACAATGTTCACGCTTCTATGTTTAGGATGTTTATTGTCATCGTACAATCCAAGCAATTCCCACTACAGGTAGACCAAGCATGATTTTATTTATTGTTCAAAAGTTCCCCGTTTGAAAACCCATACAAATTCTTATATAAAGACCGCCATTTTAATATTTAACAAATAAAGAAGCCTAAGCCACGTTTTATACTGTCATAAAACACGACGGGCATTTGAGAACACGAGGGAAATGTATAAAACATGAGCCGCAGGCGAATGTTTTCTACATTTCTCGAGTGTTCTCAAATGATATAGATTTTAGACGCCGCGAGTGGAAAGTTAAATTAAAATACTTGTAAATGTACAACAAGAGCGATTGAACGAAGATGAAAAGCAGCAAATAGTTTACGGGAAGACCAGAAAACTGACACAATTTCATTCATTGTTCGACGTAAGTTTGTTACCTTTCAATCTTTATCTTGTCCTTTTGAACTTCAATAAACTTCACCGACTCTGAGTACAATTTCGTTTCAGCAGTAGTCTTGATGACAGCCGTGGAGCCGTAAACAAGTACAGTATGTAAACACTTGCTTCGCTTGTCTTGCACAAGGCGTATAATTTCCAGAAAAACTATTGCTTCGGATCTTCCCGTAAACCTTAATTGTTGACTCAATTTTCCAGCATGAATAGACGATTTAAGAGGAGACTGTCGAGGAAAATCTTCGAAAGAAAACTCTCTCGCTCGCTGTCGTTGCGTGAACACCGCGCCACAAATTTTCCCGCCTCCTCATACTATCACTTCGTTTACATCAAAATGAAATGTCCAGTGGATTTATACTTCAGTAAAAAGCAATTTAATAAAAACAAATATTCCATTCGCCCTTGTTGGATACGAGTGGTTATAGCCAACGAGGCGCAAAGCACTTGAAGAAAGCTGACAAAAAACAATAAAACATGATTTTTCTATGTTTTATACTCTGATAAAACATAGGTTTTTAGCCAATCAGAGCGCGCGCAGACTCCTATCTATATATGCAAATAATATATAGATTTAGGCAGGCCTAAAAGCGGAGCTCCCATTTATTATTTTTTTGCTCAATTTAATTACAGTGTTACCAAATAAGTAGCCACACTATTTCTAAGCTTATACAGTGGCCCATAAGGGTTCAAAATAAATTAATTTTCAATCGCTCATGGTTAAACTTAATATCTTACATGTAAAAACCTCTCATGGTTTTGTTGACGAAGGCGATGTCAATATATTTCGAGGTTAATCCTTCTAAATTTTTGCCTGTGACAGGTTCTAAAATTAAAATTGACGAGTGCACTTTATTGGGTTTCTCACGTACGCACGTAGGCGCAACAACAAATCTTATACCTGATTCACACCAACAAAACATGTTTACTTAAACCAGGTTTAAGAAAATGAAAATCAGCAACAGAATTTTACAAAGGGTTCAAGTATGCTCTAACTTGTGCTTTCATTGTGCCAAATTTGAAGTCGATAAACATCAGTCAGCAACTTCCATGAAGAAAACAGTTTTAAACCGTGTTTAACTAAACAGCATTTAAACATGTTTAAGCTTTGGTGTGAATGGGGTATTAGTAAAACTTTATACAACGTTTACTGTACACTATGTTAATAAACCTTTATGACTTATTCAATGTAAAAAGGACCTTGGTCATGCTTTGATTTTCTCCAAAGCAGTTAGGGCATAAAAAAAAACAACTCAAGGCAAAAAAAAAAACAACAAATACAGAAAAACAAACTAAGTAAACTCGCTGCTAAACACAGTAAACAAAATGAACTCACGCTACGGCAAACAAAACTCACGGCGGAAAACAAACTCTGCAAATTGATGGTGCCGGTTTTGTAAGTCATTTTAAAGCAGATTTTGTGTAAGAATTGTGGCAGTTTATGATTTGGAAAGTGGTGCACGCTAAGGTAGAATAAGCTTACAATGTCGTTTTGACTGTTTTAACCGTGTTCTTTTCGTTGCAGTTTGGTTGCATGATTAACTAATTCTGTTTTACCGTACACCTTGCTAAAAACCTTAAAGAATTTTATGCAGAGAACTGATTCAATTTTCTTCATTTCTGGTAAGCAAATATGCGGAAGGTTAAGTCTGAACTTGCTCAGCCGAGCACAGGTAACGCGCAACGAAATCGGCGAAATATTGGTTTACGATTTCAACACACTCGCTGATATTAAAGAGAAACAAAACAAATGCAAGCGAGTATAAAAAAAAGAGCGGTTGGATAATAGATCGCTTAAATATATATCGGTGTGCAGTATCGCTGAGTAGTTTTACTCGATTTTGTTTCGCAGGATTTTTCTGTACGTGTAGTAACAGGGGCACCCAACGGAGGTGTTCCGCAAAAAAGGTGTTCCGCAGTGGACATCTAGCTGGCTGGGAAATTATTTAATGCCAGAGGCTCCTGCTGGCAACTACTTACTTTTTCTAGCATTTCGAGCCGCGCTGGCTGGGACTCACTTTTTCTAGCATTCCAAGCCGAGCTGGCTGAGCTGAGTTGGCTGGAGACGACTGAAAAATGACCCTGCCACCCCTCCCGCAGTGGTGACAAATCGATGACCGCTGGCTAAAAGTGATCGCGTTTGCGGAAGAAACCGGTTTTGGTCGGTTCGTTGGTTTGTCGATCGGTATTTTACAGGGCGCGCGGGATTATTCAAACTAATTCAAGGCTTCTTTTGTCTCATTGTGAGCGAATTTATTCCTCATTTCCATGTAAGTTTAATTTTCCATTGTTTTGTTATCTGCATGCTGAGGTTTTCGTGATGTTCGTCCACAGCTGAAACGAAATGAATGAACTAACAAAGTATTCATATTTTTATTCACAGATTTGATTCGGTTTGAAGCATTGTTGGCAGTGTGTTTTCCAGACAAAAGTTAAGTTAGGACTTCATCTACATACTATTTTAATAATGTCTTCACGGTTAAAAAGTAATTTCCCTCCACAGCTCTAGCGAAGCCTCTATTTTATAAAATCTGCGATAACTGAAATTCCTCATTTGGATACAGCTTGCAAAGAAGAATCGGTCATGTCTTATGGTTAGAGTATGCCCATGTTTTTTACAACTTTACATTATTACTTGTATGTACATAATTTGTCCAACGATGGGCATCAGTACTGTACCTTCACAGTGTAGTTTTAATGCCCACTGATTGTGAGTGAATTTAAGCCCATGTTTGAGATTGCCCCTGACAAATTTGTCAGGCCAGACTAGGGTTTCACTTGCCAAAGTGCAACTGTGATGTATCAGCGCCAGCTGTGTGAACTTGGGTACTTAAATGTAACAGTGCATGGAAACACTTATCATTATTTTTGTAAGCTGTATGTGTCAGTGTTATTATTAATGACCAACACTCTATTTTTTTATATAAGGCAGGTCGATTACTAGTCCTGACTTTCAAAAATTTAAATTCTACCCTCCCTCCTTACAAACAAGTTAGGCTTGTGATGATTGGCATTCATTGTTTGTTCATTCTTGTGACCCTCTCTCTTCCATCAGGTTGAGTTAGGCTTGTGACGATGAGCATTCATTGCTTGTTCATTCTTGTGACCCTCTCTCTTCCATCAGGTTGAGTTAGGCTTGTGACGATGAGCATTCATTGCTTGTTCATTCTTGTGACCCTCTCTCTTCCATCAGGTTGAGTTAGGCTTGTGACGATGAGCATTCATTGCTTGTTCATTCTTGTGACCCTCTCTCTTCCATCAGGTCGAGTTAGGCTTGTGACGATGAGCATTCATTGCTTGTTCATTCTTGTGACCCTCTCTCTTCCATCAGGTTGAGTTAGGCTTGTGACGATGGGCATTCATTGCTTGTTCATTCTTGTGACCCTCTCTCTTCCATCAGGTTGAGTTAGGCTTGTGACCATGGGCATTCATTGCTTGTTCATTCTTGTGACCCTCTCTCTTCCATCAGGTTGAGTTAGGCTTGTGACGATGGGCATTCATTGCTTGTTCATTCTTGTGACCCTCTCTCTTCCATCAGGTTGAGTTAGGCTTGTGACGATGAGCATTCATTGCTTGTTCATTCTTGTGACCCTCTCTCTTCCATCAGGTTGAGTTAGGCTTGTGACGATGAGCATTCATTGCTTGTTCATTCTTGTGACCCTCTCTCTTCCATCAGGTTGAGTTAGGCTTGTGACGATGAGCATTCATTGCTTGTTCATTCTTGCGACCCTCTCTCTTCCATCAGGTTGAGTTAGGCTTGTGACGATGAGCATTCATTGCTTGTTCATTCTTGTGACCCTCTCTCTTCCATCAGGTTGAGTTAGGCTTGTGACGATGAGCATTCATTGCTTGTTCATTCTTGTGACCCTCTCTCTTCCATCAGGTTGAGTTAGGCTTGTGACGATGAGCATTCATTGCTTGCTCATTCTTGCGACCCTCTCTCTTCTATCAGGTTGAGTTAGGCTTGTGACGATGAGCATTCATTGCTTGTTCATTCTTGTGACCCTCTCTCTTCCATCAGGTTGAGTCAGGCTTATGATGATGAGCATTCATTGCTTGTTGGTTCTTGTCACACTTTTTCTGCAGGTCTGGTTGAGTTCCTGACAATGGGCACTACTTATTGCTTGATTATTCTTGCAACCCCCTCTCTCTCTGTACTGTTTATATTTAGATGTTTGCTGGTTCATAAGAATGATGCCTTGATGTTAATAAGTGATTCAAGATTAACAGATGTTTGAATGCAATATTCAAATCAAACTGATTCACAGAAATAGACTACCATCTTAAAAGGAATTTGATTACTGATTGAAATTGTGTCTCATTATATTTTATACAATTGTTTTATTTGTAGTGTTCATGGAGACCTTGGAGAAGATTGAAAAGTGGACAAGAAAAAAGGTACAGCAGATCTATAGGAAGAGAGGTGATATTATTCTAAAATAATTTTCTGTGTGCAAAACAAAAAATGTTTTTCAGTATTCTGAAAAAAATGTCCTATACTAAGACCCAGCCTGCCTTTTCTTGCAGGACTTGCTGGTCCTTTGATGTCAAAGCCAAAGATTAACAGTTTCTGAATCTGCAAAATGAAAAACGTTTTTGGTTGTTTGTTAGGTTATTAATCAAATGAAGCAAAATTTGCACCAATAAACTTGGATTATTTTTATATAATAACTGTAGCATGGTTTTCATTGCACTGTTAGCAATGCTTAGTAAAGCAACATATTTGATTGTAAAAAATGGCCAATGGCAGTGTACCTTCTATCATTTGGAGCCCGACATGGCCCTGTGCCATCAGTAGTAATAAATAAGATAGTATCATTCAAAGCTCTATTTCTTTTGTTTTGTTACAACTGAATATAATGTTTAAATTCATTCCCAAACCATAACTGTAAAAAGAATGTGCTGATGTCAGGACATAGGCATTGAATAGGGTGTATGATGCCAGTGATGTACGTGTATGATACTGGTTGTTTCAATTTTTCACTATTAGATTAATTATAAAGAGCATTTGACTATGTTCACATGGTTGTTGTTATATTACTTTTGTTGGCATTAAAAACTAAGTGATTGCTTGATGTTTGACATAATCTGTTATAAACAAGAGGGATTTTTAGAAGTCCTTGCTCTCCTAAATCTTGTTATTGAAGGGAAACTTGTACAAGAAATTGACCAAAATGGCATTTCCAAGTCCAGGGTAGTACTAAAAATCTCTGAAATGCTGTTTTCAGAATTTGTAGCATCTCCTAGCGGGTAGAACAGGCCCCAAAATGAAGATATACTGGACAAGCGTTAGTTTTTGTCCTCTTATTGTCTTGTTCAGTTGCTGGCTGGGAAAAATGAGTGGCACCGTCAGCTGGCTGGGAATTTTTCTACCAACATAGCTGGGAGTGGAGTTTCTCTCACCATCCTGCTGGGAGTGCGGAACAGATATTTTTTTCCCAGCAACAAAAAAAATTGAAAATCATGCCTTAACAGTGCTTAATTATCATCCTTATGGGTTCTATGTTGTATTTTGTGAAAATGTTTCGTTGGGTGCCCCTGTAGTAATTTATAAAGCGAAATCGTGATTTTGATCCGTGAAACTTAATAATTTGATATTGTTATCAAAATCCAATCATGGTCAATCATGAACATCACAGTTAACTCCACTAACTAAAGCACAAAACAATTAACCTAAACGAAATATTTAATAAACAATGTCTGTATAAAATGTACAAACACGAACAGGTTTGTAAGCAGCATTATATTTACGGGAAGATCTGAAAACCGACACTACTTCAAATTCGTTCATAAATGAAGTATAGTATAGACAGATTCTCACAATAAAATCAAACTTATGCTTAGTGCATATGTACATTTACGTTTGTTACCTCAAGTTTGGAGAAGGCTTGTAAATTCTGCAGGGCAAAAATTTCAAACCAGCACAATTAGTATAGGTAATCACATGATTTCGAGTACAATTTGGGATAAATCAGCACGAGTAAATTTTTCAAAGGCTAACCAAATTGCACGAGCCCGTAGGGCGAGTGCAATTTGTAGTCTTTGAAAAATTTACGAGTGCTGATTTATCCCAAATTGCACGAGAAAAATCATGTGATTACTTGTTAATAATACACATACAAAAATTTCTCTGCAAGTGGATGACAAACAAGACGTGTTCGGTCGCTTACCTTTCCGAATCGTTGTTAAAACATTACGGAGTTGCCAGGCTTTGTAAATCCAGATACTGCCACGGAATTTTAAAGCTCCCTTTCATGCATTTTCAGGTGCTTTTATCCTCATTCAGTTACATGGGAATGAGCTGAAATGTGCGACTTCAATTCAGGCTTGTAATCTTTCTTCTTTACGAGCTGTCGCGAAAGAAAATCCTCGATTGGTAGCTTTCAGTAGTTTCGTGGAGCCTCTTTTGTGCTGCACAAACGTCCAGTTGCTAGTACATTGGTTTGTACACTGATAATTTTCGTTAAATCGGTCAAACTTTGCATTAATTGCCGTTTTTGTTCTCTCCAAACCCTCCGACAGCGGCCGCCATTTTGTTTGGCGCGCTTTAGCGACTTTCCTGTCAATCAATTTAATTTCAACTTTCTGCACTCAATTTCATCTTTTTGCACTCAATTTCAACTTTCTGCACTGTTTGGGATTAATTGACGTGCTCTCAGCCAATGAGCTTGCTGAAATTTTTGCATGTGTATTATTATATCGGAAACGAAAACGCCACTCGTTACGGCTTACTTTAACACCAGTGGCATATACATGTTTTGAATTATCAGCGAAGATTGATCTCTCCTTTCCTTTCGGTGTAGCTGTTAACAGTCTTTTATCCATCACTTAGTGAACTTCACCGGCTCTGGGCTCACTTTTATCTTAGCTCAATGTCAGCTCAATTAATTTTTCAGCCTTGGTTAACCGCAGTGCTTCAACTCTCGTGTTGTCCGATGTATATCATGTTCAAGTCGGCAATTATTTCGGATCTTCCCGTTAAGAGGTTGCCCTAAATCATTTGGCATGAGTTTTCATGATGTAGATGAGTAAATAGAGCGAGAAATATTCACGAAGAACTATGTTTTCCAGCATGCTTTGATCTTTCTTCGCGTCTTTCATTCAGGTTAAAAAGTGAACTACGTACCAACTATTTGCCGCCTTTTCATACAACTGCTTCGTTTAAGTTGAAATGAAATGTCCAGATCATGAGAAAACACGAGAAAAAAAAACGCTGAAGTAATAAAGTGTTCTTACAAGTTTCTATGACGTTTAAGTTAACTCTCAACAAACCAAAAAATGTTTTTGTGTTACTTTTTGCGTAAGAAGGACTCCAAATCAAGGACAAAGATAAACTCGTCCCAGGCCTAATCCGTGCGTACGTACGTACGGACGCGGGCGACCACCAAATTTTCTTGGCTTGATGGTTTCCCATTTTCTATGGGTATGGAGCGAAGGCGCCCGCGGGAGCTCCGCTATTATGCTTGGTCGATCTACCTGTGTTTCCACTGTTTTCAACACGATGACGTTCAGCCGCTGATTAAAACTCTGCTTCCCTGGATGATATGCCTGTAATATTCTCCATGTCATCTTCGGTATCATTTTAATTTCGGGCACACTTCAGCCATATCTTGAGTGCAAGCAATTACAAGAAATGTTTCCTGCGATCACATGCAGCGGCCATTTTTTTTACTCGATACCACCTTGCGCGCTTGCTGAAAAATAACCCGAGACGACTGTGCGCGCCTAGTTTTGTCAAATCGAGATCTCTTCGCCCATATTACAAACACATTTCTTTATATTTCTTCAACAAATGTTCTTTGTCCTTGTATGTATACACCCGGGGAATCCTGGGGCGCCTCCTCAGGAGTAAAAAGTGCTACGATAAGGGACAGTTACTCCCTTGAACAGTAAATTAAGCTAAATTTTAATTGAAAATTAAAAACCTAATAAATTTGATTTTAGCCCTTTAATAAACCCTTTATATGGCTAATTAATTATTTTGCCTGATTACTTTACTGCATACTTACCCTTGGGGGTGGGGGGGGGGGGGGGGGGGGGAAGGGAACCTACAAACGGTTGACAACTAACAACAAAAGCATATTAATTGCCCGAGCTGGCAAAAAGGACACGAGAGATGTACTTAATTGTCGCAGGGATTGTTTTAATGTTCAACTACAGGTAGTAGGCTGGGGCAAGAATCGAACCCAACTAAATTCAAACATGAATGTTACATCCCCAAATATATTTGTAAACTTGTCTGCCTCTAAATCTCGGCCGATTATAGCAGCAATCACGATAAAGTTTGTCGTGCTCAAACCTTATTGCAACTGAGTTCGGCCAGTGGGAATTCAATATCTAGGCAGCAGCCGAGGCTGTTCACTACACTCAACTTTATCTCAAGAGATCGGAGTAGTGCGAGTCACATGTACACTCTCCGGCTCTCATCCCTGGGATCCAGAAAAAAAGAGAATGGGCCGGCTGTAACCAGTCGTGTCTGCAGTAGCTACACAGGGCAAACGGCTTAAGGTGGCTCGATAGTCAAGTAAATATATAGAAATCCAAAGATTTTGCTTAAAACTTGAGGGGAGGAGGGGGTATTTAAAGGCTCTGTTTTCTGCAAATGTTTTGGTAGAGGGACTGGGTCTGCATATTTAATGCATATTTTCATGCATATTTAATGTCTGATGGCAGCTGGTCACGTGACCTTACTCGGCTCATTTGAATTAACTTTCTCTTCGGCAGAATCGTGTGGTACATTAATGCAATTTGGGGCAAAAATTACCCCAAATTTCATTGTTTTGGGACATTTGCTGGTGCCGGAGCTCATCATCAAGGGCTGAGATGGCTTAAACCTTGCCAATTCCAAAGAACTGTTTATTGGCACTGTGAATGTGACAAACTTCGACCAGATGCTCAATCACAGCTACTGGCAGTTTGTTGTTCATGGACAAGGGGCCGTAAAAGCAAATGAGCCCGTCTCACCAGGCTTCAACTGGCAAATATGGAAGTTTGAATCAATGATGGAAGTGACTGGGAAACTTTTAGTGTGTTATTGAAGCCTGGTCAGAGACTTATAAAAAAATATCAAATTGGTTTGAGGTAGGTCTTTCCCGCTCAAAGAACGCTCAAATTTCCCAGGATGCAATGCGGTCAGGTTCCTGCTAGTTGGCTGCTTGGTTGAGGTTGCTGACAAGAAGGAGCTATTTAAGGTGTTGCTTGACCTTTTTGGCCGAACTTTCCATTTGAGTTGGAAGCAGAAGAGTTGTTTTGTAATGTTTGCCCTGTGATTAAACGACTGAGTTAATGAAGGATGTGTCCAGACTGTTTGCTTGTGAGGTAAGATTTGCATGAAATCCATGTATTGTTTTGCAACTGGTATGTAGTTTTTCTGCAATATGTATTGTTTACATTTTCGGAGAAAAAGCACAGTGCTGCCATCTATTTTCCTCCATTGTTTCAGTGCAAAACAAATGCTTCTGCACTAGAATTTCTTACAGAAATGATAAGACCTAGCCCTGGGAATTTTTTTCTCAACCCTATGCAGTTTTGAATGTTCACACCTGCATGGAAAAGGTAAATAGGGAAATTTTTATTTTTCCATGCTTTTAACATTTCCAGCTTTCTGCAGCTCAGGCTGAAGGTTGATGAACACTCTATGCAATGAACTAAAATAATGCTTATCTGGCAAATTCTTTTGCTATAGCAGGCAAAACACTGGTGCTGGGTATTGGCCAGAAATGCCCGTTTTTGCAAATTGCAACTCTCCAGATTTTTTTCTCTGAGTGTATTGAATGCCAGCCAACCATTTTACTTCATTGCATAGACCACTGTAAACTTAATCTGTAAAAAATGGTTTCTTCCCTGAGTGACTTAGTGTTTTTTCTCAGTTATCGTTACAAGAAAAGCACCCTCTGAGACACCATACAAAAGCTTGTACTGTTACCATGGCAACAAGACACCCAAACATCACTGTGTTTGTCATCATTCATGGCAACTAGTGTCATGATGTTGACTTTGTCTGATTAGGTAGCATTTTCAAGTCAAAGGCTTTTTTGACTATCGAGCCACCTTAATTTGAGTGTATTTCTTTAGGCATCTTAAGATTAAGTAGGATTTTCTGCAGTTATTTCCTGTGTTCCGAAGGGTCGTCTTGCAATAATTCAGCCGAAGGTGGATTAAAGAGTCAGTGACAAACGGTGCAAAAAAATCCTTTGCAATAGAGAGAACCGTAAGCTGCTTTATGCAACCAACCCCAGATCTCAGCAGAATGAGTTACGAGCGCGGAGGTTACTCCAGCTTCATTGAAAATTCACCCGATCTGTCACAGCTCTGCAACGCACTGAAAAGGGGTCAGACATACGCATTTTGCAAATACCGTAATTCTGCTGACATCGATATTCCATAATAAACACGGTGAAACCCCGGATAATTCACGCATCATCGGGTCACTATCATGTGACAAAGACAACAAGGAAATGAACGTCTTGCACAACGCAGCTATTTTTTTGCAGCCTCCAATCCATTGCATTTCCTGTGACTGGTCATTCTCGAGCCCTTACTAAAAGAAGAGGTGGCGAATTTTCGGTGAAAGATCTACTGAATCTGCAACTGCCAGCGTTCTACTGAATCTGCAAGCGTTCGCCACTGATTCGTATGGCCATAATACCACAGCATATTCCATTGAATCACACGAACAAGGTAGGGCATGACAAGCAGTTCACATGTCTCAAATCAGGTTTGTTTTCTTCTTCGCACTGCTGTTTTTTTACGTATTACAAGTCAGTGAACATGTCGTACACAATTCTGAAAAGCTTTTGTATAGGAATTTGCTTTTCCGAAGCAATCATTCTTCAAATCTCTGAGTATCTCTACCGTTTCCTGTTCACTTAGGTCTCTTGGCTCCAACGCCTGTTCTTGCCAGAAGACACGGTCCTAGTACATAACTAATATCGTGCAAATCTGCAGATATGGGTGAGTACTTTAATATGATTTCACAGCTGTTTCTGTCTAATAAACAGCCACAATCTTGATGTAGAAAAAGCCATGATATTTCTTTATTTCCGGGTGGCTGGTCCATATAAAATCAATATTGTTCTCCTCTCCGTAAGTCACCCAAGTGACATAAGGAAATTCCAATTCTTAAGCGATATAAGGACAACAATGAATGGTGGATCTTATGTTATATTTAATATCCTTTTCCTTTTGTTTGCGATTTCTTTGGTTCTCCGATATTTTTATATATTTCATGTTCTCTTGTTTGTCTTGTTTAAGTAATTCATGATACGCCGCAATTGTCCCTCACACATTAATTATCACAATATTATCTGAGTTTTCTAAATGCTCGCAAACTTGTATCTATATAGCTAAGCTGACGGATTGAACAGCCGTTTCTCTTGTTATGTCACTTGTTTACGTCTCGCAAATTAAAGGGAAAATCCCAGCGAAACTGTCGCAGCATATGTAATTCTTATATGAAATTCCTTTGCATGTTGTGTCATTTAACCGGTCAAGCGTACTTGTAACAGCTGAGCCCGCAATTTTCGGCAGTTTCCATTTTATTGCATGCTCTGTAACTTCATGACGCAAATGTACTGTTTTTAGACTACAATAGATAACAGCAACGCAATAAATGACGGAAAATAAACAAACAAATAACTGAAAACTGCTAAATATGTTTTAATTTATTCCGTGCATAAAGTTCGACTCTATAGATGCTTGTTCAATTAACTTTGTTAGATGGCTATTTTTTTGCTGGTGCTGTAATTTTTGCTGGTGATTTGTTACAGACTGTCCCATCCAAATGGGCCTGGACCCAAGTCATCAATTGACCGAGGGTATCATTCATGGAAGTCAGCTGCCAGAACACATTGGGGACAGGTGGAGAGACCTGGCACGAGCTCTTGGCTACAATCAATCCATCATTGATGCGATCGAAAGGGATAAAGGGAGTTGTACCAAGGAATGCTGCATCGCAGTCCTTGTGCGCTGGATGGGCAGGGAGGGACGGGACGCTACCGTTGGAATTTTAGCTGAGGCTTTAATCAAAATAGAGTTGAAGAGCTCGGCTGACAAATTGATGTGTGTTGATACAAACCAAGTAGGTTCACACGTTAAACTAGTACCTAGCAACAGAAATATTGAACAGAAACCCAATCTCGCAAATAATGGTGAAATTTTGCACCTTTGGGTATTTGCAACCGCAGTAGAACCGACTTATGATAACTTCGTTTCGTTGTTGATTGCGGAATATTAAGGCAAAGAAATACAACATAAAGGAGAATTGTGGTGTAAGAAGAGAATTCTCTTCACATGTATTTGTGTTTACTTAATTAATCAAAGTTCTGGATTATTTCTTTCAGAATGGCATATTTGAGAAGGTGATGAGTGAAATGAAGAAAAACTGCAAACAATTGGAGGAAGAGGTACCATCTGTGTATTCTTAATCGTAGATTCATTACAGATAATTGTGAGATTGAGTATTCTGTTTCTTTTGTTTCAAAACAGGGCTCTAAAATGCGTCTCAGAATAAAAGAACTGGAAGAAAATGCGACGTACCAGGATGAACAAGAAGTAAGCCTTTGGCGTATTCTCTTTTTCACTACATATGCCGACGTCTCGCTGCCTTGAATTTAAAGGTTTTTTGGAAGATTGTAACAAGAGTGAAATAAACGATCACCTTAGGAACTTGCAGACAAACTGTTAGGAATTTTTTATTTATGATTTTTTTATAATTTTATTAAAACAACAACTTTATTACCAAAAAAACTTACATACAATGTTTAAAAAAATATATAATTAAAACAGAATATTGGTAACAACACTCAGAAAAACTAAAAGGCTTATCGAGCTGAGCGAAGTTAAATTAAATTTATACTAAGAAAGTGGTTGGCAATAAAGCAAAGAAAAAAAGCGGTTAATGGAAAACGTTAATAGCTAACAGAAACATTTTATAGCAAACAGTACATAAAAGCTAAATAACGAAAATAAGTATTAAATATTAAATAACTACTAGGTGCCAGATGAGCACTCATTAATGTTGGCAGTATTTCTGTAAGATGTTAGGTTTAACTTCATTTTTTAACATTTTGAGGTGGAGGTATTTGATGTTTTCATCCAAATCATTCCAAACGTTTACAGCAGCAAAGCGCCGTGATTTACCATAGTTTGTTTTGACAGAGATAATATAATAAGTTGATCTAAATTGATGCAACACAAACAAAAAATTGCTTACAAAGCAATTGTTGTAGCTTACAATATAATATAGTTACTTACATCGACGATACAATTACTTACAATACACTACTTTTAATACATACACTAAACTGTTAGGAATAGAAGTATCGAAAATTCAGTGTAAAAGAATTTAATACTCTTATAATGGACTTTAGTATAATTTCCACAGGTGAATTCAATTCTGATTGGTCGAGAAGCTCGCACTATGACGCTATATTCACCGCGCTAGGCGGTGAATTTTGCATCTCAAGGCTTGGCTACTAAGCCATGCCACGTTTGCCATCCAGGCCAGTGAACATGGCGGCATTTGCTGAATGAAAATTTCTCTCATTTAAAAGAAATCACTCCAAGTCCTGGATATTTAAAATATTGGGAATTTTTCAAATTAACTACCAAGGCTTTTGGACCGGAAATATTTTCAAGAGATGGTTTTCAAGGCATTCGAATTGATCGTAAACATGGTGGTTTTGGAGATTGCACGCGGCCGTGTACTCAGTCAGATCGACTGGCAAAACATTATTTAGTTCTCTTCTCACTGGAGCTAGTAATTTCGAGAGGATTCACACAATTGTTCAGAAGTCACCAACGATTAAACAAAGGTACCAGATGTATCTATCTTTTTCGTAGTGTTTGTTTTTTTCCGTTTTATTGCTAAAACCTGAGTGAAAATTACGATTTCAATCGAAGAATTAAACTGGTTTACACGTATGCAAGCGAGCACTTGTGTTTGTTGTTTTCGTGTTTTCTATTATTATTTTTCAGTTTTTGATATTCACCTGTGGAAATTATACTAAAACAATTATTCGCCTCAGGCTCAGTGATTATTGTTGAATAATCCCCTCGACTTCGTCTCGGGGATTATTCAACAATAATCACTTCGCCTTCGGCGAATAATTGTTAAATATTAAGATGCATTTTTCTTTCTTCTTTTAAAAATAGGGCTCCGAAATGCGTGCCAGAATCAAGCAGTTAGAAGAACTGCTCCAGGATTCTGAACAAAAGGTAAGCTGGCAATTAATGTTTTGTTTTTCAAGCTATTGACGTAGCCCAGGTCGAGGCTATAAGGAAGTCGCCAGTTGTCCTATATGGTTATAGGTTAAGTTGGGATTGCATTGCGTTCAGTTGAGCATGCGAGCAGAGGAGCATGCCTGTGCTTCTCGCCTTATAACTGGGGAGACTGGGTATATTTTACCAAAAGAAGAGAACGACGCCTGAAATGTTCCCCTTGGCAAAGGTGTGATGTTACTAATCCTGTTGAATATCTGTTTTATTGAACAGTGTTCCAAACTGAGTGCTAGAAACTTGGAACTGGAAGAGGACCTGAAGAGTAGGAACCTACAGCAGCAAGACGCTTCACAAAAGGTAGGCGAATTATGATGCTCATTTACTGATAAGAACTATTCGGTCGATTTGAGAATTCGTTTGATCTGCTTTCGGTCATCTTTTTGCTGATGATACAATAATGGTAGGAGGAGGAGGAGGAGGAGGAGGAGGAGGAGGAGGAGGAGGAGGAGGAGGAGGAGGAGGAGGAGGAGGAGGAGAAGGAGTAGGACGAGGAGGAGGAGGAGGAGGAGGAGGAGGATGTACAAGCTGAGTCACGGTTCATTGTGACACTATTTTTAGTGATAAACCTTTTGAATTGCTGGTATTACTTGAAAGATCTAAGCCATATTGATTGCCTTTACAGGATCTAGAAGCTTCAGGTGCGACAAGACATGATCTTTATATAGATCAAGAAACCAGAGAACGCCAGATCTCCATCCGGCTGAGAAATCTTACCAAAGAGCTTAAAACATCTGTAACAGATCTGTTGCAAGTACCGGAAGTAAGGGAAGATCAATTACGAACTGCCATCAGACTGGTCCTTTTGACAAGGCTGAGCGTGAGTTTAGAACATCTGTACAGTGAGATTGTGGCTATGGCAACCGAGGCTTGTAAATGCAACGAGGATTTGAAGAGAGAATTCTATGACGTTGCTTATTATGGTCTCAGAGCGGAGCACAATGACTTGGTTCCTCGAGTCAAGGATTTGGAATTATCACAAGCAGAAATGTCGGACGAGGAGAAGAAGGATTTTGAAAGATTGCAGCAATACGAGATAAATCGACAGAGGCATGTGGATAGTTTAGACAACCTTTGGAAAGGACTCTTCTCCTCGGTAAGGATACACTTTTATTTTTAGCATGAAACATTTTCTGGCGAGCACATAGAGAAGGAAGGATGTTCCCCGAGTGTCAACCACAGCATTGGAAAATATGCCCTCAGCTGACTAACGCTTTCTTTTGCATGTCACACTTACGTTGTAGGCGTCCAAGACAAACGAAGCAGTTTCCACTCGGGGGAACAAATCTTCGTTTAATAAAGTCCTCGTAACGTTTCCGAATTTCATTTTCCAACCAATAATAAAGAACAGGAACGAACGAGAACTTGAGATTGTAGTCACAGTCACATCGAAAGTAGTCACATTATCATGACGCTGCGATCGATTGCTTAGCAACCTCCACACGACACTCGCAGGCACAATCCGGTTTTAGCTAGAGACCATGCAGATTTCACCTAGACTGCAAAACAGCTGTATTTTTGCGAACGCGATCGAGCGGTCTTCGAATCGAAAGGTCTGTAACCAATGTCAAAACGGAGTGTGGGACTAGGGAGAGACGCTAAATTTTCCTCGCCTCACACGCCGTACGGGCGTGTGAGGCTCAGGTGACGATGAGCGCTACGCGCCTTTGATAGGCGAATGTTCAATGATTTTAGAGGAAAAACGATTGTTTTGCAGTCTAGATTTCGCCAAGAAGTGTCGTTTACCTAATTATTGAAAAGTAATTAATAAACTAAGGGCGCTAATTTCCATTTGTCAAAACTGGCGGGCCAGACCGGTATATTCGAGAACAGAATTCCGTTGTTAGTCAGATTTGCCCTGTCAAACCAGTGAATACATAGATATTCTACATTGTTATGGTGGATTTGTGGCAAAATCTCGTGCAAAAGGCTCATTTGACAATCAAAACCACCAGACAGGCCGGCCAGTTCTTGCAAATGGAAAGCGCCCTAAGTTTAAAAATAGCTATATGGCTAGCTTGCAATTTGGTACCTTTGATGCATCATCAATTTAACGTCTCACTAAAACTTAGGTGGTCGTTTCTTATAGCGTACCAGGATTTAAAAACGGACTTTTTAAACGCGAAACTGAAGACCAATTTTATTTTATTTTGAAATTTTCAGCCTGAACGCCTTCCTGGAGCAGCATTCTCAGACCCTTCTGGAGGACGTGGCAACCGTGAAAAGGTTGTTAAAGACTACTCGGTTACCTTTTGAATTCTTAGCAGCTACTGAGTTGTCTCTCTCTCCCCGCATTTGATCCAGTAGGGGGGGGGAGGATGACACACTTATAAAATAAAATGATTTCTCAGCTCAGCGGGATAGAACATTTTTCTCAACTTCCAAGAGGTCAGAAACAAAACAACCTGCTTGTTTGCACCAATCATTGGTTGCGATGAGGAGACTTCCTGCACCAGAAACTGCACAAGCAAACTATGCTAGCTAATATACCTACCAGAATGCACCCCCCCCCCCCCTCCTTCCTACCAATACTCGCTGAAGTGGCAAAGATTTCCCTGTGCAATGTATAATCTTGTACCCAGATCCCACTTTACACCAGGTGCGAAAAGTGGCCCCGTCCTGGTCTTGCAATCGAAGACCTGGGCATGAGAATATGATTTGAATACTAAATTTTGTCTCGGATTTGTGTATAGGTCTCGGCTCGCAGCACGACAGATCCTGGTGTCCAAAAACAGGTGAAACCACCTTCGGCCAACGACAATAACAAGTTTGAGCGGCGCTTTACAACGGTAGGTCCTGCTATGGTCTGTAATTAAGAGGGGCGCACGTAACAGGTTTCTGTCCCAGGGGGCCCGGGGTTTCTGTATGCCGTGATATTGCGTGACTTGCCTGAATAGCCCAGTAAGGGACGGACCATTAGAAAAGTGATGGGGGAGGGTGGGGAAAAAAAAAACAAAAACAAAAAATTCATGCAAGGAAAAGCCAAAGAAAAGATTCATGCACAAGATGGGCAGCATTTTGATATTTAACCAGAATTATAATTATTCTCGAAAAGTGTTCCAAAATGCACCAAATGGCATTAGAGCATTCTAGATTTTCAAATTTTCCCCCGGACTCCCCTTAGGAAATCGACTTCCCGCTCATTTTATTAAATACATCACCGCCAGTGGTAACTTTTCGGCCCCCTTTCCTCAACATTCGTTCCTTCAGGCTTGACAGGTACCAATAAACTGCTATTTACTATTTATGCCATAAAATAAATGGAAAATAACGTTAAAGCACAAGCTATTTATTAAATAAATCAAAGTAGCACTGTTTTTGTGCTTGAAGCAGATTTTCTTACAAAAAAATTCGTGAAAAAGGCTGCAGTAAAAAAAAAGGTTTTTACACAGTCAATGGGCCAAAATAAATTCTTGCAAACTAAAAATCCCCCTCACCCCACCCCCCTCACATTTCTAATGGTCCGTCCCTAAACATAGAACCATTAACGTAAAAGTCTCGCTCGAGTAAACGGAATTCTCCTTTCGCGCGCGCACGTGTGCATGCCCCACTCTACCCTACTGAGAGTTATCAACAGTGACCTCATTCCCAGGGCATTTTCCTTTTTTGCAAAGCTCTTGGAACGAGGCTTCCTATACGGTGATTCATGCCGATTTTTCTGATTGGTTCAGTTAGTTGCGCGCGAAATTTCGTACAAGCCGTCATCATATGGAGATTTGATGGGTTGAATCTCACATGTCTCTTTTCGTGGAAACGAAACTGAACTTCCATTTTTTCAGGCCTGTCGAAGTCCTGCCTCGATTAGCCAGCTTCTACCCTGACAAACGCTGATTGGGCTTGTAACGCGATCTTTTCTCTGAAGGCTAGAAAATAGATTGCGTGACAAATCTCGATACAAAATATCCTCTTTCGATTGGACCCTAGACTGCAACCTTTGACCCTGACTCCGCGAAGACATATTTTCCGAAGCTAACAGTGTATATTATTTTGTCATCATCTTAATACTAAACAAAACGTATCGTAGATTATTTTAAAACTTTCTTTTATAACCGTCGTATATAATTTTTCTTACAAAAACTGTATCCCCATCCTTAGCTTATGTACAGAATCGTAGAGCTTTGCACACATTTTATTTTTTTTTCTGTTGCAGTTCAAACAGTCTCCGGTGAAAAGTTTTTTTAGAAGAAGAAAGAAGAGGAAGGACAATATGTGCTTTCCTGTCTCCTATACTCAGAGGGACTCTCAGTGAATGTCTCAAAACTATGGAAAGTAATTTATAATAATATTATAATAAATCGAAAATTACATCTTTACCGCAATCGGTAAAATTAGTGTGAACTGTAGAAGTGATCCATTTGGTCAAGTGTAGTAGGCAATGCCGTAACTAACTTAGGTGTGTTACATTTTAGTTTGCTGTTGTGACTAAACGATCACATTCTTCCTGAAGGATAAAGGCGTGATCAAAGTGCTTCCTATCCACGACACGACTGATGAACATGCCTCGGGCTTAGATAAGTCACTTTTAGCCGGCTCAGGGCAGTGCAAACACTTGAGGCTCCGTGTGAAAGGGGTTTCTTTTTGGGGGTGTAGGCATAATAAAAGGGTAGGGATTTCACTAGTTGGGATATACAAATGAGTTTGGAAAACTATCATTTAGGTTATCAAAAGGACTGTTCAAAATATCTAGAACAGATCCATGCTACGCAACGATCGAATTATTTCAGTATTTTAAGGGGTCTTTTATTGGTTATTTAGTAAAAATCTAAGAAAAAGGTTGTGGGTAGGTAGGTGAAAGGGTTATCATTTTCTATCCAAAGTATACAAAAGGGGGAGCAGCTATCCCTATGTTAACCATTTCTTGTATAAGTTTTACCTATGTGCTTGATTGCAATCGATTGCTTTTGTGCTTTGTAATATAATAAATTGTTTTTGTATACCTGCTTGCACACATGCACCGTTAGTCAATTGAAAGCAAATCAACTTACAAAAAATAGCACAGACTGTAATTCTGAAAAGTCACTGAGATCTGTCGATAGGACTGAAAGATGTATAGTTGCATTGTTGTGCATTAAAACAAAACTAAAGGAAACAGAATCACCTTTGGAGTTGTGAATCTTGAATTATTTCTACTAATGGTTCTTTCTCTCTTGACAAGGGAAATAATTCATTTTTATTTGTGGTAGTTGGGGGTTTAGGGTTCGTCTTGCAACCCTATATACCAATAAGAAGGATTTCCAAGCAAAGGGGTGTGCATTCACCTCAAGCCACCAAGCAGGAAAACCGCATCATCTTCCGAGATGTTCAGACTGATATATTATTTTTTTAATATACTTCCTCTCCCTTATGGTGCTTCAAATGCAAATGTTTAGAGATCCCTTTGCCATCATGCATGCTATACCAAGAGCCCTCATTTGCAATTAGTCGCTAGTAATTTGGCGGCAATCTTCAGAATCACATACAGCAGGTTGGGAACGTCAAAAGGATCACCCCACCGTGTGGAATCCCCCGGGGGTACTCCATATGGTCGACTATATACGAGGCGGCTCCGCCTAAAAGGGGTACCTTTTTGCCCGCCGGGTAATCAAGGTTGCAGAAGACTCATTGATACTGATCGTTATTTTTCGCCCCCATAAAATCAGTTGACCAACGGTGCATAGTTTAAGAGATGTTTTACAAAAAAGGCTGTTTAATAGTCAGTTTTTAGAAAGAGATTTTATCAATGAACACTTAGCGCCCAAGCACTGATTCACTGCCGTATTTGTCATAGTAAACAGTGTGATATCCTGACCTGTGTTTACTGTTGTGGTTTCTTCTGCTTTCACTATAATCCACGGTCACGGCTATAGCCAATGGTCGGACCCGTCAGGGGAGGAGAGGGGATAGATTGACTGCTATCGGGAAGTTATTATTTTAAAAAAAAATAATCCATCTCTGATCAAAAGAAAAAGAAATATCTGCTGGCTTCGCCATCATGAAAAGAGCAGGCATTACATTTGCACAAAACTAAAAAAAATGCAGTTGTTGTAATATCAGATTCAAAATATCGTGAACGTGCCCACGAAACATTGCCTGTGGTCCAGCCGGAAGTGATTTCATCAATGAGCACATTAGTGCTGGGAAATACCCGTTTTCTCGAAAGTGAAATAAAAAAAAAACTTTCCCGGGACCGGCGGAGGGAAAGCCCCTATCAGTTAGCCTTTGTTGCGATTTTGCGTAGGTGGTTATCATGTTGATAGAATTTTCACTTCTGAAAATTGACGTAAAAAGTGCCATGTTCAGGCAGATTTAATCTTAAACTTAAAAATGATTGGAAAATATAACAATAAAAAAGTTGATTTCGACCCATTAATAAACCCTATTATTTAGCCAATTAATTATTTTAGATGTTTACTCATATTACTCAGAAAGTCTATTGACTTGAAACTTTCCAAGCATTAAACACTCCCAAACATAACAAAAGGTTGTGTCCCTAACTCGGTAAACTTTTGACAACTAGCTGAAACTAATTCAAACGCATTTGAATTTATTGACGCAAGAATTTTGTACAGCAGTCCAGTTCAAACATCACTGTAACAGCCCCAGTTATTTGTAAAGTTTGTCTCTGAATCTCCAACCCTAGCAACATTTGAAAGGTTTTCAGTGCGCTTGAAAACCTTATTGCAACTATTCCAGTTAACCAAGACTATAAAAAACTCAGAATTAAATTACAGGTTTATTTCTTCTTGTCCAATATCTGGGGCTTTTCCCTGCAAATCTATTTGTTTCCCAGAATTAAGAGCGGTCAGTGGAGTGTGTCACTCCGACTGGATGAATGTGCTGTGAGCAGTCCACTACCTATCGAAAGAGAATGAAGGTTGGTCAAGATTCTCAGAGCAAACGGTTTAATTTGCGCGTATTTTTTTTTTGTATCGCTTAGATCTCTGTGAAATAATAAAGTAGGTTAGTAAATTCCCCTGTCACCAAAATTTAATCGATCTGTCAAAGCTTGCCACGCGCTTAAACGGGGTCAGAAATGTCACCAGGACTGAATCTGCTTACATCAAGAATCCATAATAAGCCGGTGAAACCCCTGTTATTTACGCTCGCCCGGGTCACGATCAATAAGGAAATCGTCATCATGTTATCTTGCCCAGCGAAGCAGATTTTACAGCTCAGTCCTAATCAAATGCATTTTCTGTGACTGGTCATTCCGCATCCGGAGTCCTCACTAATAGAAGAGTCGGCAGGTGAATTTTCGGTGAAAGTAGATCTACAGTCTGTATGAAGTGAGGGATCATACTTAATTATTCATCACTGATTCGTCACACACGGCCATTTAACCATAGCATACTACATCGAATTTCACGATCAAGCTGAAAAAGGTACGACATAACATGTAAAGGCAGCTGACTTTCCCACAAGACAGGTGCACTCTCTTTTCAAACGCTGTTTTCTGCATTTAAGACAAGTGAACAAGTCGTTTACAATTCTGAGAAGCTCTAGTATAGGAATTTGCTTTCCGAAGCAGTCATACTTCAAATCTTGTCTCTAAGTGTTTCCGCCGTTTCATACTCACTAGCCTCTCAACTTTACCACCTGGAAGCACATAACAAGCATTTGTGGAAGTCTGCAGATTTGGGTAAGTACTAAATATGAATTCACAGTTATTTCCGTCTGGTAAACATTGGCAATATCAATTAAAAAAACCTTGATATTTCATTATTTCCGGGTGCCGGGTCAATAAATCAATATTACCTTCCCCTGCCATTACATAAGGAAAATGCCAACAAGTTAGGATAATAGTGAATGGTGTATATGAAATCCTTTTTCTTTTGTTTGTGTTTCTTTGGTTTCGGATTCTTTGTACTTTTCATCATGTACGGCCACTGTACCTCAAAGACTTGAACTTCAGCATCATGATCCTATCAGTTTATGCAAGGTTTGATGAAATATTCGCCAACTTTTGATCTATACTAAACTAACGGATTGAACAGTCCTTTCTCCTACTTATATGTTCCTTATTTACTGCCTGGCAATTTATCACACTGTCTTGCAAGAAGGAAAATCTTGGCTAGTTCAGTTTGATTCAAAATTTCTGTACGAACTACAATCACTAGAGCGTAAATGTTATTGCATGCTCGATAATTATAATAATAGCATGACGTATCTGTTATATTTTTGGATTACGAAGCTTCTGCGCAAAGATAAATACGGAAAATAAATTAACAAATAACTGAAAACTGTTAGCCCGATAAAGCTATTCTTTTTGCGTATTGTAGACAGAAAGAACATAAACCTCTCGGCAAATTTTGATATCGTTTGCTTGGTTCGTTTAGGAGATAAACGCTTTTGAAATCTGTGAAGTCCCGGATGAATGTATTACTTAACATTCAGCAAAAACGGATATTATTGTGGCGTTTCAGACGTAATAATAATTCAGAAGTGATATCTAAAATTATTTCAAGTGAAAATGAATAATATTAATGGTAGCATCTACTCACTGATTGCATAATCCCATGCGCAGGAGCCCATTAATGGGTAATGGGCTCCTGATGTCCGCCAAGAGGGACACAAACATGGCCATGATCGAGGCTGCATACAATGTAAATTGGTCAAACTATTTTCTCAATTTGAGCTCGGTTGTGAACAACGCTTAACAGCTATAGTTTGGACAAATCATTTTTAACTACCTGCTCTGTTGAAAACCACTAATTGTCTTGAGATTACTATTTCAAGGGCAACTATAAAAAAAAAATTGTCAAAAAAATTGCGTTTAGCTTTCATTTCTCAGTGAGGGTTACACGATATGTAGAAATAGGTTCCAATCTCCCAGTGGATTTCTGATTTTAAAGTATACATTCTAGTCACGACCGTAATTTTTTCTGCTGATTTGTCACAGACTGTCCCATTCAAATGGGCCTGGACCCGAGTCATCAACTGACTGAACGAATTATCCATGCAAGCCAGTTGTCAGAAGACATTGGAGACAGGTGGAGAGACCTAGCACGAACTCTTGACTACAACCAGGCCGTCATTGATGCAGTCGAAAGAGATAAAGGCAGTTCTACCAAAGAGTGCTGTATTGCAGTCCTTGTGCGTTGGATGGGCCGGGAGGGACTGGGCGCTACCGTCGGAAAACTAGCTGAGGCTTTAACCAGAATAGAGTTGAAGAGCTTGGCTGATAAATTGACGTGGTTGGATGCTAACCAAGTAAGGTTACAAACTTAAACTAGTATGACATGAAGTGGTATTTTGGTGCTCCCTCTACAAGATTTGGAACAGTTATTTGCTTATACAACTAGTGTAATAGTGCAAGGCAAGAAAGTGAAGTCCGCGTTAGAGCCTAGTTGACCATCAGTTACTTAGTTTTGTTTTTGTTTTTTCTTTCAGAATGACAAGTTCAGAAAGACGATATTCGATATGCAGACAAACTGCAAACAGTTAGAGGAAGAGGTCAGTACCGAAATTGTTTTGGATTACAAGTAAATTACAAAGATTATTGTGGTGTTTTTAAGTATTCTGGTTTCTCTTGTATCAAAACAGGGCTCTAAAATGTGTTTCAGAATAAAAGAACTTGAAGAGAAGCTGTCATATGCGATGCAAAACTACCAGGATGTTGAACGAGAAGTAAGCCTTTCATGTGTATATTCTTTATATATTTTTATCTCATTGCGCATGTCGATGTCTCTTTATATTGAATTCAAATTTTCTAACAGAATTTGCGTCTTCAATCATTTAATTGGTTCCAGAGTAAGAGTATGATGGCAATTATCGTGTTAAATATCTGTTCTATAAACCAGTGCTCCAAAATGCGCGCCACAAACTTACAACTGGAGGAAGACTTGGCGAGTGAAAGACAGCAGCATCAAAACACTGCCCAAGAGGTAGGCAAATGATGCTTATTTACTGATATTTACTGATAGATACTGCCTAATGAAAGGATTCACTACTGTGCTCAGTGCATCTGATCTTACCGTCCCATTTTTAATTTTTTTCTGCTCTTTTTGCATTGCTTCAGTCAAATTTACTCATCCTACCATTGATTATTGGCTAGCTATATTTAGCACGATTGACCACTGACCACCTCAGGAACTTGCAGACTCGGAAAACGTTATGTGGAGAATCCATTGAAAAATAATTTAATACCTATATGTTGAGATGCATTTTCTTTTTATTCTTTCTTTCTTTCCTTTCTTTTTACTTTTTTAAAAAATAGGGCTCTGAAATGCGCGCCCGAATCAAACAATTGGAGGAACAGCTCCAGGATTCTGAACAGGAGGTAAGAATTGGCGATTACTTTTCATGTTATTTAAAGCGTAGCGGTGGTCAACAGGAGTCAGATCGATTTGAGACTCCATTCAGTTGATTATAGCGCTTCGTGCTCTGTAATATGAAAGACTGAGTGCCGAGGGTATGTCTTAAATAAAAACATTACTTGGAAATTTGTCCTTTACTAAGACCATGATGCTAATGACCCTCTTGAATATTTGTTTTATGGAACAGTGTTCCAAGTTGCAAACTAAAATCTTGGAACTGGAAGAGGACTTGGCAAGTGAAAGACAAGAGGTAGGCAATCACTCACCATGTTCCCGCTGATGTACGGTATCGCTTCACTGGATTCAGTGATCGTATCAGTATACCTGTACCAAACATAACTCCCCGACGCCGCAAGGACTATCTAACTAAAATAAAATCTTTTAATACATTTACCTATTTCTTTACCATTTGCCTTCGCCCCACCTTGAAACGTAACTGAAGGAAGGCGAAATAAAGACCAGTTAGTGAGAAGCCTCGTGAATTGGGGAGCGCGGTGGCCTATAATGCTTAGTGCGCTGGAAACCGGGATATAAGCTCCGGTCTGATGGGCCACTAGGCTCGTATGCAGACTTTACCTTTTTTACCTCGTGAATTGCCATCTGACCATGAGTTGAAAGATCTAAATCCTTTTCTTTGGACTACTTTTTCAGGATGGGGATGACGGTTTTGCGGACGCAACCAAAGAAGGTGTTTCAGATGCGGCAAAAGATGATCTTAATACAGATCAAGCAGCTAGAGAGTGTCGAATCTCCATCCAGCTGAGAAACCTCAACGAAAAGCTTAAAATAAATGTGACATCTTTGTTACAAGTACCGGAAGTAAAGGAAGACAAATTAAAGACTGCTGTCAGACTGGACCTTTTGAAAAGGCTCAGTGTGAGTTTACAAGATCTGTACAGCGAGATTGTGGCTATGGCGGCCGAGACTTGTAAATGCACTGACGAGGATTTGAAGAGAGAATTCTATGACTTCGCTTATCACGGGCTCAGAGCGGAGCACAATGACTTGGTTCATCGAGTCAAAGAATTGGAATTATCACAAGCAGAAATGTCGGACGAGGAGAAGAAGGATTTTGTAAAATTACAAAAATGTCAGATTAATCGACAACGGCAGGTGGATAGATTGGAAAAGCTTTGGAGAGGACTCTTCTCCTCGGTAAGGATACACTTTGGTATCATGTTTTGGTATCACCCAATCAAAAAATGACACGAGGACTCGCGGAGAGCGCTCCGACAGTCTTGTCGTCATTTGTGGTGCTGCGATCAGTTGCTTAGCAACCTCCACACTAAACGTGCGGGCTCAGTCCGGCCTTGGTACCTTTGATACGTCTTCAATTCAACTTCCCACTACAAATCGAATGGATAAACAATAGAGCGGAGAGTGGAGACTGATTTTATTATTTTGAAATTTTCAGCCTCAAAGCCTTCCTGGAGCAACATCCTCAGATCCCTCCGGAGGAAGTGGCAACAGTAAAAAGGTAGTTAAAGACTACTCGGTTACTTATTGTTACTTATTTAAAGACAAAATAGCCTAATTGTTTGCACTAATCATTTGTTGCGTTGAGAAGAAACCGCAGAAACTGCGCATGCAAACCATGATAGCAAATATACCTGGTATACCAGAGTGCAAAGCCCCTTCCCCCTCCCCCTTCCCTACCAAAAGATCGCTGATGTGGCGAGGTTTTCCCCTTCCAGTGTCTAATCTTTTACCCAGATCCCACTTCGCACTAGTCGAGAAAAGTGGACACACCCTGGTCTGGCCATAGAGTCGAAGACCTGGGTATTTTAGATCATCAACAGCAGATTGCAATAACGAGGTGGACGAACAAATTCTGCAGCAGCGATCTCATTTATCCCTGCTTCAGAATTTGTTCGTCCACCTCGTTGTTTTTAATCTGCTGTTGATGATCTATAAAGGTTCTACTCCAAAATTGTTACCCTAAAGGTATCATCACGTACAACGTCAACGATGTTTTGAACAGACACACAAACAAGCCTCATAACAGATCTTTAAGGGCAGAAATAATTTATTCTACAAGCCGCCGAGATTGACTTGATTTCAATACAAAATTTTGTCTTGGATTTGTGTATAGGCCTCGGGTCGCAACAATACAGATCCTGGTACGAAACAGAATCAGGTGAAATCACCTGCAGCTAGCGATGATGACAAATGTGAGGTGCGTTTTCCAACGGTAAGTCGTGCTATAGTCTCAGTGTGACATGTTTAGAGCACATACTTTTTTCATCGTAAGGAGTGGTACATAAACTACGAGCACTATTCAGTTATTTTCCTAGCGTTCGACGCGAAATGAATGTGAATTATGCGAATCGAATTTGTGCAGCGAGCGGCAAAACTGCGAGTTTCGAGAAGAGCGGGCGCGGAAAGAATGAAGAAGGATTTTTTTCCTGCCTCGCATTATTCTCTCCTCGTTTCCCCCCTAATTTTCATAAATTTAACTTTTCCGGTCGCGCGTAGAATTTCAGGAACAAAAACCGACTGCTTGCAGTCTAGGGTACATGTAGCAGGTCCTAAAAAACTGCGTGACTTGCCTGCTTAGCCGAGTAAACAAAGCAACATTATTAACGTGGATGTCTCGCTCGAGTGAACAGATCTCTCTCTTCGCACGTGCTTATGTATAAACAGTCTTTTATAACAGTAATATGCTTGTTTGTTTTTTTCAAAACTGTATCCTTTTCCTTGGCTTAGCGTATGCTTATTTACAGGATCGTTGAGTCCTGCACACATTTTATTCAATAATTTCTTTTCTGTTGCAGTCTAAAAGGTCTTCAGTGAAGAGCATTTTCAGAAAAAAGGAAAGCAAGAACGATGCGTGCCTTCCTGTTTCCTATACTCATAGGGACTCTTGAATGTCTCGCACTAAACTGTGGAAACTCTGGAGGCGATGTTTGGCCAAGTTTAGTAACTTTAGTAGGTAATGCCCCAACTAACATAGGCGTGATGCAGTTTAGTTAGTTGTTAGCTGCAGTGACTAAAAGGAAGGATAAAAGCGTGATAAAAGTCATAAAGTGATAAGTCACTTTTAGCCGGCTCTGACCAGTGGAGAGACTTGAGAGTTCTAAGTGGGATTTTCCTTTCGGTGTAACATCTGGGTTGCAAGGCTGGTCGTGGCAATCTCGAGCTCAGAATGTTTCGGCTACTCAGTCAGCGAACCTTGGACAGACTCTAGGAAAATGAAATTGATCTTACCAGAAATCATCGCGTTCCGGTTGTTATTGCGCATGTTTACATGTAAGTTCAAAGCGGAAGTAAAAACTCCCAGAATAGAAGACGCTTAACATTTTCCTCGGTGAGTGGTACGGCTACAGTAGGCCAAACTCATTTCTCTTACACACCGTTGAGGAACCAGAATATACTTTCAGTTAGGCAGTCTAGTCTGGTGCTTTCAGTTAGTCTATTTCTTTAGTATTCTAATATATGTCTGTGTTTTAAAAAAAAGGTCTTGTGTGCCTGTGAGCGACAACGCTGAGGACAACTATCAGTATAATGGCCGTTTACATGTCTATTTGAAGGAGGCAAAAAAAAATAAGGGGCTGTTTTATATGATACCAGAAAGAGTTTCATTTCGGAGTGAAGTTTGTACTGCATTCACATGACAAAAATGGGCGTTCTTGCTTGCGAGGTTTCGCCAGGTTCAAAACAAACATGGCGCGAGTTTCGCGTGAAATATTCCTATCCCTAATAATTGCTATATCTGGAATTTTAACCAATAATTTGGGTAGGGTACCTTGCTTGCGCCTTTGCGCCAAACAGAAAAGTCAAACACGTTTTTTCGCTACGAGTTCAAACCTCCCTAATATGAATATATCCGGGGCATATTTTGCCGGGTAGTACTTTGTCCGCCATTTTGAAAACGATACGTATGCACCACTCGCCCCAGACTACACGGTTTGCGGTCTCATCTCGGAAAGGAGTTCGTTTTCAATTCTACATGATACCAGAATGAGATGTCATACCAGAACGAAAATTCCATTGGGATTGAAAACCGGAATGAACCCATTCCGGAATGACTTGTGAGGGAACAAAATTTCATCTCGGTACCAACAGATCCAGAGAAATACCGGTATATGGGGATGGAACTCGATCTAGAATGCAAGTCATTCCAGTATCTCTCATGACAGTTTTCGTCAACTCTCGCCGGCTATCATCAACTCGGGCCAAACCAAAAAGAGAGTCGTCGAGAGTCCGTCAAGAGTGACTACAAACGAGAGAAAACTCTCATCGACTCTCATGAAAAATTTGAGCACGTTCAAAGTCGATGAGAGTGCATGAGAGTTTCAGGCCAAACGAGAGCGAGAGTTTCAACTCTTATCAACCTTCATCCTCGTTTGGCCCCGGCTTTGCAAAAACGTATATCAAACGTGCACGTGCACAACCATTGTACTGCTCATTTAAATCTCACTAGTAGTGAGCAACATTTGATTTAATTTATGTATATTTAACAGCATTGAGAACGTCGCTAAACAAAAGGTCTATTGCACAGAACAATAAGTGTGCACACGTGTCCGGCATGCATCTAGTACGTTTCTTATAGCCGCCCCCTAAATGGCCATACGTATACATTGTTGCCCTCGTCGTCTTCGCACAGACGCACACGAACTTAAATTTAACTTAAGACAGAGATAATTATAATAAGAAAATACCAAAAGAACCAGATACTCTGTATTTCACTCATCAACATTGTTCTTGGAAAAATTCCAGTCAGTTTTCACAACGGTGTGTAAGAATAAAGTTTAGCTTACGTGTAGCCGTACCCATCCCCCCTCCTCCAACACGATGAAAAAGTTCAGCGTTATCGATTCTCTCACCTTTCTGAGAGATTTTTTCTTCCTCTTAAAATTCACGCATGCATAATGAAAACCAGAATAGTATGGTATTTCATTTTCCCAGAATCTGTCTCGGCGACCTACACCTGACTGAGGAGCGGACAGACTCTGGGCCCGAGATTGTTGTCAGGATCACTAGCAATTGTCGTGTTCTTGACCTCGAAGGGGATTCCTTTTTCAGGGTGCAGCCATATAAAAGGAAATACAATAGCTCAATCCAACCGTACGCTTAGCTTTTCTTCCTCAGTTAATTGTATCCCTACATTTAGCTGTCCGTTGTCCGTTGGCCCTTGCCAAAGTTTAAAGTTTGCACAATAATAAAGGGTAGTGATTTCAATAGTTGGGGAAGGTTAGGAAAAACTAAAGGACCCTTAAAAATATCTCGAACAGATCCATGCCACGAACAGTCGATTCATTTAGAGGTCTAATTCATGTCAACACCGGCATTTTTCTATTTTTTTTTTCAAATTTTCCCCTTCCAAGCCGTTAAAAGTATTTTAAGAGATTATTTAGCGAAAATGTAAGACAAAAGATTCAGTATCTCTTCCTTAGGTATGCAAAAGGGGTACCATTTTCTGTCTAAGGAATACAAATTGTTAACCACTTTTTGTACATATGTTTTACCAATGTGCTTGATTGCAATCGATTGCTTTTGTGCTTGTAATATAATGAATTGTTTTTGTACACCTACTTACACATAGCCTGTGTACACCCGCCCCCCTCCCCTCAAGAAAAATCGGGAAAGAAGGGGAGAGGCTGCTGTACACAAGCTAACTTTCACATGCACTGTTAGTCAATTGAAAGCAAATCAACTTTCAAAAAATAGCATAGATTGTAATTCTGAAAAATCACTAAGATCTATCGATAGGACTGAAAGATGTACTTGTTGCATTGTTTTTGCAATAAATCAAATTAAAAAGGAACAAGAATAACTCTTGCTTTTGGGAGTTGTGACTTTTGAAGTTTATTTCTTACTTAGCGGTTCTTTCTTTCTTGACAAATATTTTCATTCTTTTTGTGGTAATTGAGGGTTAAAGGGTTTATTTTGAACCTTTTATTAGTCACTTCTTCCTCTTAGTTGATATTTCTTTGCTTTTACCACTTTTAGCATTTTTCTCTTCCTATTGCAAGACAATAAAGTGCAATTATAGCAAGCTACAGGCCATTCTTATAAACTATGATATTCAAGCATGACAGTGTGTTAAATACTGATAGTCAATTTTCGTCTCCATGATGAAGGTGCATAGCCGCGTAAAAGCTAAATTTATATAGTCGACATTTATTTTCAATCCGATATTTTTTACTTCCAAAAGTCGGATATGGATTCGTTTGAACTTTTCGAAACTTTTCTCATAACATAACATTGCAAACCTTGCCGCTGAAAGATGTAATATAGAAAATGCTTCAAATATTAAATTAAACCCACTTACATAATTAAGCCTGTTTAATATATATAAGGCGATGGTGCCCTCCTAGTATAGATGCCCTCCTAGTATAGTTTTTACTGTTTTAGGAGTATCTTATTAAAGCATAAAGCTGCTGTGTTTGAATCCTCATAACAAAGTTCATAGCGGTTGTACGCGAACTTGATTTGCGTAGCCAGTATAAACCAGTGGCTTTGCCGATGCTATGCATGCTTAGAATACTGTTTAAATGCTGTGTTAGTTTATAACAAAGAATGTACTGTGTTAGAATACTGGTTCCGGCGAAGAAAAAGCGTTGGTTCCTTGAGAATCTAAATTTTGCAATCCCGACCTCTTAGAAGGGAATTTGTTGTTGAGTAGTAATTTCGGTTAATTTTCGGCGAAAGCCTGAAACTGCAGGTAAATAAATATGCTCGACTCGCGCGGATACATAATATCATTAAAGTTTTACTAATAATTTAATATAATATTTAATATAATAAAGACTTCTTGCTCGGTCAAAATTCGGTCAGTATTGGAGAATATTGGTTTCGTTCTTTTCAGTTTTGCAAGTTTGTGGGTGTTATGGGCCGGGTCGCATTCAGTCTTGACCTATAAACTTGTAAACGAAAGAGTTCCACCAATATTTTCCGCAATAACATGATCATCTGTGTATTATAACAGGTTCGTATAAAAAGTGGACAGCACGAGGTTGTCGTCCAAAGCGATAGCAAGGCGTGTAATAAAAGACCTTTGATTTTGAAGCAAAAGCAGTCGGCTTCAATCAAAGCACCTGAAATGATTGAAATGTGCACAGTCATCTCTATTTAAAAACAAAGCAAAACAAAACACCATCGCCTTATATATATTAAACAGGCTTAATTATGTAAGTGGGTTTAATTTAATATTTGAAGCATTTTCTATATTACATCTTTCGCCCAAATGCTGATATTGATTCTTTGCCTGATCCACCCTTTCTGAAAATGTAGGTTTTTACCGACGCCGGTTCAAATCGATATCCACTATATTTTTTACATGCCTTTGAGGAATTGAAATTACTAAGTTCTAAATTTCTCCTGTGCCTGTTCAGAGGATACGAATGGGCTTGTATCCAGTCCCGCAACCCGCAAATATACAAACGAGACAAACTTCCTAATAAAACACATTGTCTGTAGCCAAAGGCAGGAAAGTTAAGTGGGGTATGTTTTCGTGTTCCGTTATTCCTAATTTTGCACAAATTACACCCTAAGACCTCTATGAAGAATTACCCAGTCATAAAAACGCAAATGGCAAGCATATTTTCGAGTTAAGATATTGGGAAAGTCTTACAAAGCAAGTTCTGTATTTATTTATTTATTTCATAGAGTTTCCGCTTTGGGCAAACGAAAATATCGGAAATATTTGGTTAACGGTAAACACAGTTACCGAAGTTATTAATTATCTAATTTTAGTTTTCGGTGCAATACAGGTGACTGGAAATATGTACGGTGCGGAGGTATTTTGCAGTGCAAGCTGTGGCCAGCCTAAAACTTATTTTAGCTCGCCAAGGGCACTCGATTTTGCTGTTTCATCCCGCATCCCGTTTGCAGGCTCGATTTGAGGCACCGCCCATCCCGCATTCCACATCCCGATTTTTTTGTTTTTATTGTTTTTTTTTTTGGTAAAAACATAGTTAGTGGAGGGGACTTCACTAACTATGGTAAAAAACGATTTCCAATCCACGTTTTTCAGTCTTCGCAACGCCTTTTGTTTTGATTTCCGCACCTGTGAGTGCGGGAACACTGATCTGTGTCTGGGCCCGTTCCCTGGAACTGATTTGATTGGTCGCTATTTTTAGGTGTGACTCATTCATTCATTCGCCTTGAAATTGTGATGCATTCTTCAGTCTGGCAAACACTGGTCGAATATATTGTATTCGTTTTACACCAAAACAGTGCTCAGATAAACCCGTGGGTGGATTAGCTGAGCAGGGTTTGGACATCCTCGACATTTCCGTGTTTTGGACAAGATCGTGCGAATACACCGTAAGCTTTTGAACTGTTATGGAAAGTCACTAAGGGCTTCATAATAACACTGGCTTGAGCGTGACATCGTATATCTGTTAAAATATTTTTGATTGTCTGCAAATATCACGGCTGGCTAAGAGAACTTTAAGTGGTTCCAATTATTTTTAGGAAAAGTGAAGAAAGGAAGCGGGCCAAGGACCTCTCCATTTATTTTTCGTGCGGCCGGTGTTAAAATGGCTGCTTCTGCAAGCTCGGTAGATTGTTATCATGAAACTGTCCTTGACGACGTATTCGAAAATTATGGACCGATTGATGTGGATGCTTTCATCGATTCCCAGTTTGAAAATGCTTTAAGAGGCGAGGAAGAGATGTATTGTCTGAACCACGGCGAATCACAGCTTATCGGAAGCAAGGGGGAAGACAACATGGAAGATGGTTGCTTGTCCACGTTGCAGAGCTTCGCGTATGGAAATGATACACAAATTAACTTTATAGACCGTACAATCTCATTAACAACGCCACAGGTAGAAATGGAGAGTGATGTAGTGTGTTCTTCCTGTCGAAGAGTTTTGGAAAAGGATGAGCTAGACAACTTTGGTACATTCTGCGTCAACGAGGTCAACAGGCAAACAACAACGCCACTCAATGAAGACGAGAAGACGAACGGATGTGAAATCGATGGCCGTGTTGAAGTAAGAGGTACGTAATAATGGTTATTTGTTATTGTTCGTGCTTAATAGCATGTCTCAATATTACGAAGAGGGTATAATTTTTGTAAGTTGAATACAGTGTTATGGTTGCGTTGTAAATTGATATGACATTCAAACGTCGATTCCGTTTCCAAAGGACTGCTTTGTATCGCTCGGTAATTAACCCTTTATCGCCGCACGGTCGAAGGCCTGAGTTTTAAGATTTCTTCCGATTTCTTTAAAAGCTTAGGTTAATTAATGAATCCAGTCATCTTAATTTGATTAATCTCCGGTCTTGTTTTGCTTCTAAATGGCTTAGCGGTGAACCATTTGATTAAATGGATGGTTGATGTTTTTGTAGCCATATTGACAGGCGGTGGTTGATGATCCGCTCACTTCTCAAACGGTTGTTGATCATACAAATCATTGAAGTTACAATAAATATTTAACATTTGAACTTTATGTTCATGCTTTCGGGGCATATTTAAGTGTGTTTAAGTTAACTTGCCAAGTTGAATTGGCTGTGCTTTGAGGTGTTTTCAAAGAGAATATGGGAAAAGTTATGATTTTGCATTATATTGGTGGACGTTTTGCCTGACAAACTTCTTGTACATTCATTGGTTAATTTTCATTATCACTGACAGTACTGACACATTGATGACGTCAATGCGGTTGGCTGATAACAAAAAAGAAAAACAAAACGATAAGGAAGAGGGTTCGTCTTAATTTTCCCCTATGCCTGGAAGAATTCACATAAATGTCACCTGGACCATAATATTTGCTAATCAGGAAAAATATAAATGCAAATCAGATATCAAATATTTTTACACGATGCCGCATTTAAGGAGACTTTTTCTAAAAGATTTTAAACATCAAAGTAATTCTTGTGACGTTTAAAATATTGTTAGTCTCTGTTCAAAATGTTTAGTTGTATTCTTTTTTAACAAATTTACTTGTTTATGTGTGAACAGAAATCGCAAAGATCGAAAACTGGGGAATATCCTGTTAGTATATACCACACAAGTGAATAGTGCTTTTCACACCCTCTGATTGGTTAAGAGTGAATTTCAGTAAGAATCGCGCAAAATAAGGATTTCGCGGCAGAAGTCGAGGAATCGATTTCCCTCATTTTTTGTCCACAAATAGCCTTTGGGTAGGTTTGAAATGTGATGTAGTTTATTTCCGCTCGAAGCGCTTTAAATCCGAGAAAATCGAGAAAAACGAATTCCGCCTGTACGATCGCCAAATATAGCCGAACGCAAGGCTAAAATTGGGAATTTAAGTTTTAACTGCGTTCGCGTGTAAAGGTGAACCACGATTTTGAGATACTTTTCCTTGAAAGACAAACTATTTAGCTTATAAAAACAGTCAACAACTTGACTTGAGCGCTATTCCAGAAAAAATTGCAAATTTTATAAAAGTACCTTTGTTTTGTAATTGGAAAATTCCTAATTTAGGGATAAAATTCAGAGATTATTTTCACCATGTGCCATAACGCCAAATTCCTTCAAACTTCGCCTGTGGAACCCTTTTATGTCGTTGTAAATTATATATAAAAATCAGCTTGGGTTCTTTTTCGAGAGGTTTTCGACGCGCCGCTGAAATCACCGAATTTTAACGATATCATCAGCAAATGTAAACAATGGACTGTTGCGTGTTCATTCAGCGGGTTTGTTGAAACATGTCTGTTAAAATTCTTTAATTAACATATCTTCGTTCTGTAGGTATAGATCATTCCTTAATATAAAATTATAACGGCAAAATAGTTTATTCTTGGATAAAGTCTGTCAGAAAAATATTACTTTTGCGCTTACGTTGGTAATTAACTTGTTATCGACATTTCATGATTTCGTTGGATTTCTTGTCGCCGCAATGTAAACAGTTCCTGTTAAACCGCTTCGTTAAACGCACACTGCTAAAAAGGGTTGCAAGATATATTAAAAGGAATTTGGCAGATAAGTTGCTGGTAAAATTCTTACCTTTAAAACACGGGTCGTAAAACGCATTATTCAGGCCCTTTGCGTACTTACGTCGCATCTGGTCGTTGATATTGATCTTGATTGATGTTTACAAATTAGAAAAACATTGATACTAGCACGGGAACGTTTAGAAAGAATGTGCAGGAAACAGGTCTTCTTCGTTATTTCTGTATGTCACTTTAGCGGTATTGTCGGAGATTCTTACACCTACGAGCGAAGAGATAAAGCGAAGAACGCGGAAGTTATTCCACTGTTATACTGCACACTTGAAATAGCGGGACAGAAATCAACTTGGGGGATCTCAGGTGTGGGAACAGAGAATTGCCAGAGCAGCAAATTTTACCTCTCCTGAAAACATTGCTGGTCAGTTCACTATTTGCCCCTACCATCGCTCGTCCTTGGGTACTGGATGGCGCCGGGGATCTCAGTGATGCCAGGTTCCTGAGAAATTATCTGGCCATAGCGAAGCAAGGAAGTGGCTGAAAGCGAAGAGGGGCCTGGGGAAACGCTGATCAAAACTTGTATTTTAGGAAAAAGGTGTATTTGTTGCCGTTGGATCAGGTATGCATAGACTAAAATGAATATAAATAGCTTAGATCATAGTATTTTTCGTTATTAACTATTGCTAATTTGACCAACTTTTGATCATTGCTGTAGCAAAAATCTGTCATTTTGTGGACGATATGCCTGCTCACGTGACCATGTTGTAGAAAGAGTTCCTTTCCCAATAAGGGTGAGAAGGAACTGCTGATGAAGATGTCCTACTCGAGAGTTAATAGTGAAAGTGCCCTTTCTTCATGAAGAAATGAAATGCATGATGATACCTAGAATTTGACGGAAAACATCTCTACATTGAGGATCGTAGACGCTCCTTATTCCTGAGCGCATTTGAACACCTTTCTAGTCTTTCTAGAAAGTAGAGAGATCAGTCCTATCAGGTGTACACTGCGAACACCGTGGAATGAAGCTAGTGAGCGGACAAAACGACAGCATGTGCATAAAGCTAGGCAAGCTGTCCCAGCCGTTCTTAGTGAACGAGCACCAGAACAGCCTGGCCAGTTATGGTACGCACTCTCCAAATCGCAAGTCACGCAACTGACGTTGAGAGTCAGCAGATGTTGAGAGTGGTTCTGGAACTACAGATGAAACACTCTTGCAACTTGCTATAAGAATGCAGATCAATGGGATACTCGCAGACAGCTGCTCTCCATCATGGCCAATAAAGCTAATTTTGCACAGATTCAAGAGTGGATACCAGGCTTAACCAGATATGCGCCCCTCTTCTGTGAAGGAGAATATGCTGTCAGGCGATCGGATTGAGCTAGGAAATTTTTACCACGGAAATTTAGAGACAGCCAAACGGATTGGCTCGCGAAAACGTGGAATTTCCTGGCACATAACTGTAGCCATCAGGAGAGAAGACGACCAAAACCTCCAGATGATGATGTTCGTTTATGTGTTCAGGAGTTGCTACCAGGATAGCTGTGCAGTGCTCTCCATTATGTCAGATGTTCTAAGACAGCTCAAAGAAGCCCAGCCTCAAATGAAGAACATCTACTATTTGCAAGACAACGCTGGCTGCTACCATTGTGGTACAACGATTGTTGGAGCAGGACCTGTTAGCCAACAACATGAAGTTTCAGTGAAGAGGATGGATTTCTGTGATTCGCAAGCAGGTAAATGGACGTGTGATAGAAAAGCCGCTACCGTCAAGTCCCATATGAAGACTTTTCTTACTTCAGGGAACAATATTGAAAGAAAGAGGAAATGAGAGATGCCATCCTTTCATCGGGTGGATTACCATCGGTAAACGTTACCGTTTCAGGAGACCGGGACGTTCCCAGCCATCATGTTGGAAGGTGTGAGCGCTGTTTCAAGCAAAGAGTATACTGACGAAGGGTTGATTGTATGGAGAGCCTATACAATTGGTCCTGTGAAATCGAAGGGAATTTGAACACCCTACAGATACGTATGCTTTTGTTTTGGCGTCTAAGCCGCGAGGGGATTGCTATTTAACAAAAATCACTGAAATATGAACGCAAATTTTTCAGCGTTAGCGCCCTCGGTTACGTTTGATTGCGTGACTTTTCCCCGACCGCGAGCTTTTTCATCTTCCTCGCATTAATGATTACAGCCGCTTAACTCTTTCCGTTTACTTTCAAGAAATCGCGGTAAAGTAAACATTAAACAAATGGGGATGCAGTTAAGTCGAGTTTTTCTTCGTTCCAAAATATTATGACTGTTGGCTGTCAAAGAGCTCATGTTTGTAATTCGATCATTTCTCACAGTTTTCTTCAGTTCCTACTTGGTCACATAAAACTATAAATTATAGCCCAGTTATCACTTACATTGAAAGCTTAGATTTTTACGTAACCTTTGATTTGGAAAACCTTTCCTTCAGCTGTGTGTTATTCTAAGTTGATTACCTGGAGGCGGTCCACGATATTAGTTACTGTTTTCTCCTTTGCGACATGAAATCGACAACTCGTCAACATCCAGCAACAGGTCTCACAAAGAAACCTATTCAGCTTATTTCACTTAAATTGGCGCCACGTTTTTATTTATTTTTTTTCACTCGTATACTAACGGAAACAAGAAATTTGCTCACAAGTGCAAAGAACTTTAATACAAGGCTTAAATCGGCTTTACTTTAAAAATACGCTTGGCGTCATAATAACTCAGCGACAGCCTCTTGTTTACATTTGCTGATGATATCGTTAAAATTCGGTGATTTCAGCGGCGCCTCGAAAACCTCTCGAAAACGAACCCAAGCTGATTTTTAAATATAATTTACAACGACATAAAAGGGTTCCACAGGCGAAGTTTGAAGGAATTTGGAGTTATGGCACATGACGAAAATAATCTCTGAATTTTATCCCTAAATTAGGAATTTTCTAATTAGAAAACAAGGGCACTTTTATAAATTTGCATTTTTTTCTGGGATGGCGCTCAAGTCAAGTTATTGCCTGTTTTTAGAAGCTACATACTTTGTCTTTTAAGAAAAAGTATCCAAAAATTCCGTTTCTTCTTTGCACGCGAACGCAGTTAAAACTTTGATTCCCAATTTTTAGCTTTGCGTTCGGCCATATTTGGCGATCGTACGGGCGAAATTCATTTTTCTCGATTTTCTCGGATTTAAAGCGCTCCGAGAGCAAAACAACTGCATCACATTTCAAACCTACCCAAAGGCTATTTGTGGACAAAAAATAAGAAAAATCGATTTTTCGATTGCTGCCGCTCTATGTTTGAAATTTACTGAAATTCGCTCTTAACTTGGAGGTGATTAGCAAAGTACTGTGTTCACCTCTGAACATCCCAAGAGAAACAAAATGGCTTTCCATGTTGTTTTTGTTACCAAAAGTAATGTTTTGGTCCACTAGTTATTCAGCTTGTACATGTATGGTATATACTAAAACAATTATTTTCCTCAGTGTTGGTGAAAGTGATGGATATTTACCTTGCTGCTTTGTGGCTCGGTAAATATCAAGCACTGTTTACTTCCACTTTGGTAAATAATTGTTCAATATTCCCCAGTTTTGGCAACATGTACATCACTTGACCTGTTAGACCAATTGTGTGTGCGAAAAATATTAGATGACCAATACTCACTTCTCCTTTGGCAAATAATTGTAAAATATCCAATAAAAATTCCAAAACCTTGTAAACCTGCTTTCCTTTCCCCTTGCCACTAAGTCTACACAAGCTTGACCAGTTCATTAGTTCTATAATCAATTCAAGTGTCTTTGTTTTAAGACTTTTTTCTCATTACAGAAGAAACTGTTGATCCAAGACAATCTGTAGTCACAGAAATGCAGCTGTCTGATATAAGCGATGACGTAGGAACATGTTGGCGGGAATTAGGGCCAAAGCTTAAGATAGCAGCGTCAAAGATCCACAACTTAGATGAGGAGTATAGGAGCAATCGTGACAAAGCCAATGCTCTCCTCATTATATGGAAGGAACAAGAGGGGAGTAGCGCCCTTGCAGGACGTCTTGCAGATGCTTTAGAGAGCACTGGAAGGAAAAGCATTGCAGAGAAGCTACTTGGTGAGTGGGTATCCTGTGTGAGATGAATTGGGCATTCTGTGTGATGCTTCTTACCGTAGATGTACATGTACATGTATCAGTAGGCCAGGAAAAGAGTTTTTTGTGATCCTTGAATAGTTTCAGGGTACAATACAAGATTTATTCTTCAAGGCTAGTAATACCTTCACTACAGCCATGCCAATAATTATTTCTGAATCAGTAAATAAATGGCAATCTCTATAATTATAATAATTAAACTGTTTAAATATAAAATTATGATTATAATAATGAATATTGCAAGATATTGATGTATTGCAGGTTTCTGTACATTTTCTGAACTTTCAATGTTTTGCTATTTTAAATGTTGTATTCTAGGAGTAAGTGATGTCAAGCTGCCAATGTGGACATCAGTTTGCGAGGGCCTTATAATCAGTTTAACAGTCAAATGCGACTTGGATGCGGAGATGGACAACAAGGTTAAAAGTTTCATAAAAAATGTGTGTGTTGTAGTATAAAATTATTTTCAGGTCAAAATGATTTCAAACTATTATAGCTAGTATGACTTGTATTTTCCTTTGTTCCAGATTTGTTACCATAACAACCATCCAAGTTAAGACTATTTTAGTTGCCATGGTGACTAAAAATTTGGAACTGGCGACTAAATTTGAACCCAAGTTGCCAGGATGGTGACTAAAATTGAGAAGAAGGATTGAAAGCGTTAGCTTAATTTAGTGACTAAAATTTTTCACTGGCGACCAAACTTGAGCAGTTGGTGGCCAAATGGCCACTAGGGAAAAAAATAAACTTGGAGGGTTGCATAATATAAACAAAGGAAGATACAAATCAAGTTAATAAAACACTATTAAATGTATATTCTTCTTTTATCTATACAGCTTATGTTGTGTGAGGATCATCATGGGAACAAATACATGTTAAAAGCTATTAGCAGTAATGCCAGAAGTTGGAATTCAGAAGAGGTACTTTTTTGGCATCTTTGCTTTCCCTCTAGATCTGCACCCTGAACATAAAACTGAAAAGTCTTTTGAACAAACATAAGCCAACATGCTGGGTTTCAGTCACATGAGGTGACTTAAGGAGTCTTTCTACTTTCCCCCGATGAGATGCCAGTCCAGGGGCAGATTCAAAATTTTTCTATGAGGGGGCACATGAGGGGGTACATGGTTTTTTTGGAAGAATACAGGTTGCATTAGAAAGCTGCCCAGTCATCTCAGGGGGGTGGGGGTGGGGGTGCATGCACCCCTGCACCCTCCCCCTAGATCTGGCCTTGTAGTCAATCACAGTGTTACCCCTGGCATTAGTTTGCCAGTACCTGGGTGGAGAGAGGTACTGAGAGGGTAAATTGTCTTGCCAAAGAACACAACACAGTGGCCCCGGCCAGGGCTTGAATCCAGACCACTTCATCTAAAGTCCAGCACTTTTTTGTCCAGCACACTTACCATTTGTCGGCACACTAAAACGTAGTTTAACTGTTCATTCATGTCAACTGTTTTTAAGTAGCCGACTAAATACATTGCAGTCACACATAACTGTCTGTGTTTAAAACCTGCATGTGTATTTAAACTAATCTTGCTTTGAGTCCAAAAGGATTATTAGTCTGTAAATAAATGACTTAATTGTATTATTTTTATTGTTGAGTTTATAACTGTTTGCTATAACTGTGTCTGTCAGATCCAGAAGAATAAGAGATTCCTAGAGACTGTTGCTGTTGCTGCACAGGACATGGGGAAAACAGCAGGACAAATACGGCAGGAAAGCTTAAAGCGCATTTCTTCTGAAGTTCAAGAACTGAGGCAGCAACTGAAGAGAGTGAGGCTGGATTGTGGAGATGCTGACTCAAGCGAACGGATTAAAAATTGTCCCAGAGAGGATACACAGTCATTGAAAGAGGCACTAGATGTTGTAGATTCGGTACATGTATGTGCATCACAAGGTGAAAGTGTGGAGCAGCTGCTTAAGTCATGTGAAGATCAACGTGTCTTTTGTCAAGGAATCTATGATGCTCTTATCAAGCTGATTGGTGAGGTTGGTCAGCCGCGAGAGGATAACTCTCAGTGTATTCGACAACTTTGTGAATTTACAAAGGAACTGCAAGGCCAGGAAAAGACATTTTTTGCCAAAATTGAGTTAGTCCATGGCCAAAGTCAACATTTGGATATGCTGCAAGTCACTAGAGTAGAGCAATTAGAAAAATGGAAGAGAGCTCAAACAGAACAGGTTGAGGGAGTTGAAAAGCTCTTATCAAGCTTGCTTAATCAAGGGAAAATGGAAAAACGTCAAGTGAGTTTCAACAATCCAATCATTTGTTTTCTGTTGTTATGGGCTTCATTCTTAATTAGTCATATGAATAAATTTTCCCTATGCCCTTGTATCAGTGTACAAAATTTTTAATTATAAGAACTCAAAGATCTTTACACACAATTTAGGTATTGGTACATTGTACATTATTACCTGTATGCAGGTACATGTATAATAGATACAGTGAAATGAATAATCCTTATAAAGTTATTTCTTGAACCTGCAAGGGAAACAAAAATCATGAGTTCAAGAAACCAGGCTACAAGTACAGACATTAAAGTCAGACAAATTCATGGAGGTCAAGGAATCAGGATTCTACTGTTCAGTAATTTTAAGTAATGATCCGCGTAAGAACTAGGCAGGCCAACGGCAAAATCGATTAAAAGGTGTTAAATCTTAATGATTAATTTCAATTAAATCGGCGCATGTGATTGGTCAATATCAAAAAATCGCCGAAAAAAACAAGAAAATCTCGACATAAACAACATTTTTTCACGTAGTTTTCCCCATGCCCCTGTTATCCCCCTCACGGCCAAATTTTAGCATTGTCCTATGCGCCAATCAAAAGTTAGAACGGAAAACTTGTAGCAAGCGCGACTTTCATGCGGCGCCATCTTGGATTTGCGATCGGAGCTCTGAACTTTCTGGCCCTTTTATGAGCGAGTCTTGTCGTATTTTTCAACAAACCTATTTATTATATATTTTTCGAATACATACATATTATATATTATAATTGTAAAGTATATTACGTCGAAAGAATCGATGAAACTGCCCTTCAAGAGTGACTGCTGCTATCCACGACACGAGGGGCGACAGATTAGGAAATGTTTGTCTGCAACAGTTGTTTGCTGTCGCCTACCGAGAAGAAATGTTTTGTGGCACTGGTAGTTGGAGTCTAACTGGGCACAAGGAGTGAAAGTAGAAGATATCTTGCTTTTGCAGGGAGAGAATACAGCTCCAAACGAGATGCGAATTAGCACTTGAGGTAAGCTGAACTTAGGCAATAGAGATATTTTGTCACGTCCGCACGTGTTACTTCTTACGTCTGGCTTGTTTGTTTCTTTCGAAACATATGTCGATCTTTACTCTTCTCTCATACCATTTTATTATTTTTCTAGGCTGCTTCTGAAATTTTCAACTACTACGCCACTCCAGGAATTGAACACATAGGCCTGGTGCCGGAAATTATTGCAGAACAAGCGCTGTTCAAAGCGGAACCGTCGCTTCTATTCCTCTTCTTCGATTGATAAGACAGTATAAACACTGTACAATAACGAACATTTCGGCGTTCTCGTAATCGCTTGTATCTGTTCTTTGGAAAGTCTGAAAGAAATTTGTGCCAGGGAAATCGATTTGGAGTACACAGAGTCTGTTTTTATCAAAAACCTTCCATGGCTCGGAAAATATGGACTCGACCTGGAAACCGACACGACAGGATTGTTAGTTTTTTTGATGTGGTGGACATTACTTCGGCATTAGATGTATTAGAAGACTTGTTGTGAATGCATTACCGAACGTTTACATCGAGATATTTTTACTTTCTGTATTTAGAATGTATTTGTTGCTGTTGGTGATATTTCGCGCGACTTTGGCGCGTTCCCAATATCCGCGTGAGTTGTTGCTGTCTTGGATCACAAATTGACAGTTTCTTTGTGAAATCCGACCGAAATGTTTTTCGCAAGGTCGCTGATTGATGTATCGCTGAGCTAATCCCGATGTTATTTTATATCATTGTATCTTTCTTCCTTTTGGCACGTAGAAATTGTCCAAGTTTTAGGTATGTTACAGTTTTGAATGTATTGAATGGGTTGTCGAAATAAAATGTTGTTCAAATGGTTTACAAGTTATCTTAATTTAAATTGTAAATTCAAAATTCGCGCTTTTAGCGTATGGGCCAATCAGTTCGTTCAGATTTAATTTGATTAGAGAAATTAGCGCCTGAAGCCTAACTGATGCTATTTTCCTGGCCTATTGTTCTTTTGCCTAGTTCTTACACGGACCATTACTTAATTATCACAATAATTGCATTATAAAATTTTGATTACTGCAGCTGAAAACTGTTTTAAGTTACTCAGTACGCGTAAACGTCTGATGGAGTATTTGTCAATAGACAGTATCAGATGCAAATAAAATCAAAATTTGTTGCCATGACAACAGAAGAGCTCGAGTGCATGCTCATTTTGACCAGTTTCGAGGCTAATAAGTACTTGGTTAGAGTTTTTTTTAATGTCATTCATTTTCTACTCAGAAGCACATTTATTTAAACCTTTACTTTGAAAGTGTTAAGTGGGATTCTAAACCAACTAATTTTCTCTTAAATTTAAGGTGGCTCTGAATCCTTCCTGCTGTAATATTAGTGTTTTAAAGATGATTTGAAAATGACTGTGGAGCTACCTTAATTTTTTGTTTTTGTATTGTATGGAGTAAAATAAAGCTGCACTGGTTCCTTTTACAAATCTTTCTTTACTTTGGATATTTGTGAGGCTGTTTCAGAACTTAGAGTTCTTGCTTTACTCTTTTTAGAAGTTGCAAAATCGCAGATCAGAGCCAATTATATCCACTAAACAGTCAATTGGATTTGGAAGAAGGGTAACTGGACTTGAATGTTTACATATATAAGTGAATGTTGCTTTTTGTTGATTGAATTAACTTTAATAATTAGATAACGTGATAATATACTAGATCATTTTGGAATGAGATGTGAAACAAAGGATTAAAGTGTGTGTAGCCATAATTTTTCTCTTTAAGTGATAGTTTTGCCATAGAAGGTGAGCTGTGTAACATAAATTTAAAGTCTGGGGAAAATAACATACACAGTCATGCAAACCTTTAATAATGTGTTTGCATGTATGTGAAATCTCTTTTAGAGAACCAAAACTGACTCGTCAAAGAGTGCCAGCAAGTCACAAAGTCTAAGTGAACTTCCAGACAGCAATAAAAAGAGCAGTATATCGTCTCCAGTGTGTGTACATCGCATGACTGCGATGGACACAAACAAGAAACTCAACAAAGGAAAGGTAATTTGTGAGTTTTTTTTATTGTAGCAAATATGCCACATCTTACAACTGTGATATTTCCAGAATTAAATTTTTTCACTGTAAAATTAAAATGCTACCTATGACACAAGTGGATATTTAAAGTATGAGGTATGATGTAACATGCGTACAATAGTGGACTATACCAGGGTTTAGTTTCCTCTGCAACGCAGGCTAGCGTACAACAGCATGCCATGGATAAAACTGCGGCCGAGCTTTGTATTCATGCATTTTATTTAGCAATGAATGTCGCATGTGGCGTGGCATGTTCATTTCCAGGTGATAAATAATCTTGAGAATGCGGCAAGTTTGAATAATTTACTGCAACACGAGGGTTTCCAAAGCGCTTCAAAATGGAAGACAAGACGTAGCTATCTTGGTGAGCCAAATTCAACGAGTTTCATCAAGGCTAGACACACTGAACTAGACAAAGCCGTTTGGATATATGCTGGATTTTCTTACATTTAAAAAAAAAAATAAAAAAAAAATTTTAATTAAAAAAAATAAGATTTCAAAATTCACAATTTACGCACCATGAACCTCTTCTGCTTCATTTTTTTACAACTCTTGCTAGGAGTTTCCGATCTTTCTAGAATTTTCAGCAACATTTTAGCTGGCATTAAGCTTTCCAATAATCCATGGGACTTTGCATAACAGCTCCCAAAAATACATAAGCATAATATTTTTTAGCAAAAATTCAACAGTCAACTGTACAGCAGTTTCTACCCAGCCGATTTCGTTGAAACTTGCTCATATTAAAACTTGCATAATTTGAACTTGATGACATTAATTAGAAAAAAATCTATCAACTGAAGTTAACGCGTTTGGAAAATATTCGCGTTTTGTTCATAAATTGATTTTTCAAAAGCGCTAATATCTCGTGATTGTTTATTTTGTTTGCCCTAAAGTTTAAAGCTTAATAAAACTTGAACATTTGTTATTTTGATTGCCAAAAATCAGAAAAATTGGTTGAGGTTTACATGAAAAAAATTGGATTTAGAAACATGTGCCACCAGTGAGTGTTTTCGATGTAAACATCCCAAACAAAAATAGTGACTTTCAATCAATTAGCAAACAAAAGAATTGACTTGAGTCTCTAAGTGCTTAAAAAACTGATTAACAGTGAGTGCAGCTGTAGTTTCAACTATTTCTAGAAAAGGACTAAAGCTTTGCATTCAGTGTTCTCTATAAGGTGCAAATGTGGATTTTCATTGATGGAGCCATGAAAAAGAAAATCAGAAATTGAGATATTACCAGCTGCAAGTACGCAATATTTCCACTGCCTACAATTTAAATAATTTCTCTTACTAAAGAAGTTATTGAAAGGGCTAGCTGCACCAGGCAACGGCAACAGTGAAATTAACAAAGATACTAGTTTAAAGAAAAAGTTACCGGTATTCACTATTGAGCCCACTGCAGTTAAGAGCAATTTTATCCCAAACAAAAATCATTGACTAGTAAGTTGCTTGGTTTTTACTTTCAAAATCCAGATGTGAAATAATTTGTAGCTTTTGTCATTTCTTTGTGAACTTTCTCCTTTTGGTTGTGCTTAATATAATATTTATACAGATACGGATATACAGTAACTTTAAATTAATTTTAAAAAAGTGTCTGTGACTGACTAGACACTACTTTAAAATTAATTTAAACTTGCTGTATATCCCTCCCCCTTATTAGGCCTTAATGTCTAGATCACAGTGCTGTTTGGTGCAGTAATAATTATTGTCTGTTCTTGTATTTGTTGCCGACATGACTACATTCTTTTGCTTTTTGTCTCTGCAGAAACACAACCCTTCAAAGTGACTGAGAACCGACAAGAGCTGACAAGCTTTTTAGACATATCAACTGGCTATGCCAGTTCTTCACCATTCTCCGATGTCAAATTACATTTTTAAAGGAGATGTTGGATTTGAGAGGCATATTTTCTAGGTGATTTTATTGATTGATTAGTAACTTGTTACTTGGTAATAATATTAGTCCAATTTTGAGATAGCTTTTACGTGTATATACTGTAGATATTTTGCTAGATATTGTGAATATGTTTAAATAGATTTTCATAATTTATTATAACTTGTCATGCTTGTGTGAAAGGAGCACTAGCTTTCACTTGTCATTGCCTCTGTTGTTGATACGATCAGTATATATACAGGGAGTGTATATTACCTACATGTATTGTAGTGCTGTTTATTGGTCACCAGTAGGGTGAATCAACCAATGCCTTACGCAGATATTGTTGCCACTTACTGACTCCACAGTGGGTTGTCGAAAAATGCACTGTTAAGGTTTTTATTATCCATGACGCATAGACAGGAAGGGTACCGGGTACGTACATTCTCTTCAACATGTATACTGGTAGTGCTGGTACTTTTTTTCACAAAGCAAAGGTCGCAAGTTACTATTTTTCTTATTTTTATTTTGACACCGGTAGTCATACTTACTGAAGTCTATTTGTACAGTAGTCGTGTTCATCATACAGTACATGTAAGTGGCCATTATGGTGTGGGGGTCGAAGCATGTAATTGTCATTCTTTCATCAGTGTGACTGTTTGTTATTTCTAGAAGTATCAGATATTCATTTTTCTGTTTCAACTCCTGAAACATTAGGTCTTGCATTTAATTTTTTTTTAAATTTTGTCCAATTTTGTGTAGTATTTTTTATGTTTACTTTGTTACTTGTTGTTAATAACATTTTTCCCTTCTAGCAGAGTTTCCTTTTCCATCATTTTGAGACAGATTAAGAGTCTACTTGACACGTAAAAATGTTTTATCTACTACTGCCTGCGATTGTGGTATCTTTGAAAATGGTTGCCCCAAATAAAGCGTGCTGTATGCATGACTAATCAAATTATCTGCTGATTGGTAACTGAGCCCAGAGTGACAAAGCACATGATGTTTAATTTTACCGCTGTGGACTATAGAGCCCATGCTACTGCTATATGTAATTGTGGTCACTTAGTAACACTGATGCATGCTCAATATTTTTCATTATGATCAGAGCAGTCTTGTTTTCTTACCATCTCAAAATAACTGAAAAGACTCTCCTAGCAGGGAAATAATATTTATTAGCCCAAAAGGAAACAATTTAATAATATCAAGTGCTTTAATTTAATTAAGGGAAGCTGGGGTAGGTGCAGCATCCTTTTTTAGTAGTATGTGTTTAGATTAAATTTCCTAAATAAATAATGTGTGTTGCTGACCGATTATGTTTATAAAATAAAGTAAGTTGCCTTAGTGGATTTAAACTGTAATATATTGGGAGATTTAAGTTAAATTTTGAAAGAAGTGCTTGGCTGTATTTGCAAGTGTAAGTGAATCGAACCTTGTAGTTGTTTGATGCTGTAAAAAGCCCATCAACTGATATTTTGTGGAATACTTTGCCAGAGCACTTTTTTAAGATTTGACAAAAATGTTCAGTGAGTGATTATTAATAAAATTCATAGGAGAAATAACTGAGTCTGTTTTCATATAAAATCAGTTTCTGTGCACTAGAATTTGCCACATCATCATCAGTTCAAAATAAGATTTTCTTTTCCATGTCAGAAACTGTATAATCACATTTTAGCTGTTTGGTGGCTAGTTTTCTTAGCAGAGTGGAAATAGAAATGATATTTATTTTCTGTTTCGAATAGTAATTGCTACATGATTTCTTTTGAACAGTTTCCTCAGACATAACTTCATTATAATATCAACGTAATTGGTGTAATGAAAGTTATGAATACAATTTTTTGTAAACTACTTGACTGATTCTCATTAATTTTAATCACATAATTGAATTTTTAGAATGATGATAAGTTCTTTAAAGCATGACAATGACAATAATAAGTTCTTAGTTATTATGGTCACGTTTATTTTGTATGGAGCAGTTTATTATCCTACACGTAAAACATACTTTGTTTGAGATAGTTATCGTTTAAGACGTGAACACATCAATGTGTTAATGGTTGCTAGGACGTAAACATAGTTTGTTTGAAACAGTAGTTACATTATTGACGGAAAGAAATAATTTGTTAAAACTATATTTTTATAATTTAGGACATGGTTTAACATGTGTTTTCAGAATGTCGACATATTTTTTTTTAAAACAAATAGATTGACTGAAATGATTGACAAATAAATTTTCAATTGCTAAAGACACTGGATGAGAATGTTTAAAAATGCACTGCTTATTTAGCATACAATATAACTGTTTCTAGGTGTATATGCAGAAATGGCTGCCCTTTTTTGTCCAGTCAAGTTCCTTGAAATGCTGATAGTGATACTTGAAAATGAATGATTTAAAGACACGCTTTTCTGAGATGCTTCGGTGTTCTTGGTTTATATTAGGCAGGCAAAGTTGTGGTCAATTTGAATTTAAGTGATTTGTATGGAAAAAGCCACCCTGGCTAGCTTGCCTAGCCTAGTTTTGATGTTTTGGTAATATAAATGTCGTATATAATTCCTGTTAATCGAGTAGAGCAACTCCATACATTGATTTCTCTTGACTTCTTGAAAACTGTTTCTTCTGACACCGGGCAATAAAATAATGGCAGCCATATTTGCATTGGGTCAATGGGGCAAAGGAAGCCGGTCCTTCGTACTGCAAACAACTGCAGGCAGTTTAGATCAAGTACATACTATTGTTGATACAGTGAAATAACAACAATCAGTGCTTTTTTATTGACATTTATTTTCAGTTGTCGCATCAAAACATTTGCTAAGCATTTAATTTTACAGCCTGGATTTCAGCTGGTGCTGCTGGACCCCACAATCAGCAGTGACTGAAATTCAAGCTAGCAATTTTATGTAAACTGAAATTTTCAAAGGGGATATTTATTTCAATTGGTAATGTAAAAAAAACAAAGTTGCCAGCAAAGCTAGAGTACATTTCTCAGCTATTTTTGTGGAACTGAAGAATAGTAATTTTGCTTCACTCATAAGAACTTTATTTGTGCTAGTGGGGTTGAATATCTCTAATACTGAGTGAAGAATTAATTATATAACATTAAAGAGAGAAGCCTCTCTTAAAACTTCGACCATATTCTGAGAGGTATGTATTTTTATAAGTGGTTGCAAGGCAATTGAAATTTACTTTTGTTTTCTCAACTGTAATGTGACTTATCATAGTGATGTAGCTCTGCCCATTTTGTCACACATTCCTATCTCTGGAAGATTGCATTTGTGATAAATCAAAAGAACATCTAATAATCAGAGTTTAGTGATTATAGAATAAAGGTTGTATATGATTTTAACAGTTGGTCAATTGTTGTTTTTCTCAATGAAATAAAATAAAATAAAATAAAAATAATACCCCAACAAACTTTAGGAATGCTGAATAAGCTCTAACAATTTGTGCTGAATGTGCTCTTCCCAGAAATATCCATACCCCCCCCCCCCCCCATAGAGGTTTTTTTTTGTTTGATCCCCTCCTCCCATCTGGAAATTCCAGTTTAGCTTCATACTTTTCTTTACAAGTTTTGGTCTTTTTTAACACCCTCCTCCCCTGCGGAGAATTTCCAATGATCCTCATTGGGAGGGTATGGTAATTTTCTGGAACCACACAATAGCAAAAACTAATAGAACTAGTGGCTAATATAGCCTGATTCTCAGACGTCCGAGGTTGATCGCAGCCGCGCGCTGCGCTTTCAAGGGAAAGCGCAGCGGCCGCGTCATCGACCTCGGATGTCTGAGAATCAGGCTATGGCTAATAGTGTGTAATACTTTTCTCTGGTAAAAAATTGCTCTAAACAGTTGGAACTAGAGTGATTTTGCTAAACCTGTGAAATAGTTACTACACTATTAGATTTTATTAGACACTAATTCGACTATTTTATTTTATTCAGTTTTGACTATATTAACTGTACAGGTTAAATAGAATCACGCTGATGTTAGTTTACATGTAATTGATATTCTTCTATTTTGTATCCACATTGTTAATCTTTGTACGTCAATTTAGTGAAATAAATGGAATTTTATCTGACCTGCCATTGTTTCTTACATCTATTGTGTAGTGATCAAATAAGGCTTGAGTAGACATATTTATATGTTCTCTTGTCTAAACTGGTTTGATTGGAATTGTCAATTCTCTCAGTTCTGATCCCGGTTGTGACCAGCCACTTGTGTGCTGCTGCCTTTATCATGGGGAGTCTGAGTGGTGTAACTTTTTTAAACAAAGGAAACAAGTTGGTTGAAACTAATTTGATAATGACTTGAATCTGGTCAAGTGGCAGCTTGTCATGGCCATGAGACTGGCTGGCCAAGTGCAAAGTAAGTGATTGGGGACCTGGGAACTAGTGTTTTGTAAAAAAATTATAATCTGCTTTTTTGCTTAAAAAAATTCGTTACTTTTTGCAGGCTATTTATTTATTTATTTATTTATTTATTTATTTATTTATTTATTTATTTATTTATTTATTTATTTATTTATAGCGTGCAGAACGCTTGCGTGACTTGACTCGGTATCACGCAGAGCTGTCAGAGCTGGTGGCGTGTGGAAGTCACATGACTCAATACAACAAGTAAATTTCAGCTGTGTGGTCGTTGTGCCGATGTAATGAGCGCTGGGGATTTCAGAATGATGAAGCTTTTCGTCTATTTCTGCTTCGTTCTGGTATGCCCAGTATCATCACACCCAGTACAGGAACCTCTGTTTATGTCAGATTTGTCGCCGTATAATTCTGTCCACGGCCCTGAGCAAATACACATCGCTTACGGAGATTCTCCGACTGAAATGACGATTATGTGGTCCACTTCAAATTCGACGGAGCTTGCGAATTCGATTGTCCTTTATGGCTTAGCACCAAACAATTATTCTTCAAAAGCCGAAGGCAAGTTTGTGTTGTTTACAGAAGGTAACCCAGATGGGCTAAAATATATTCATCGCGTCGTGCTTCAGGTGAGATTATTCAGAATAGCTGAAATACTTTTCTAGTACATGTATTTTCATATTGGTTTCCGAACCCCCCTGTGGACCAAAGAGTCTGTCGGAATATTTTTTCAATAAATAAGCTAACATGGCTTCAATGGCTCATTTTACCGCCTTGAATTTCGTCGATTCAAAAGATATTTTAGAAGGCAAGAAGTAAAATAGCCGATCTATGATTCCTTCTTCCTGGTTGGATCTCAGAACGATATTGTTTCCTGGACAAATCTTTTAATTATTAGGAGGGATCCGTTTTTATTTGTTTTTTAATCAACTTCAATCGTTAGGCCAATATTACTTGAATTTCTTTCAGTGATCAGTTTGAGGCAGTCAATTTTATTTGAGGCAAACTTAGCTTTACTCATGTTACATGTTGCAGTTATTTTGCCAGCTTACTAGGTGTAGGAAAGTGAAAATCAATGTTGTTTTAACACTTTCAGGACAGTATTAATTTCATTCAAAGCTCACATTAGAAGGTTCAACTGAGTTTGCAGTTAAAACTAAAAGTACAAAAAAATTCTCGAGTATCAAATTATCAAAATACTTTTAAAATATTTCCACATAAATTGTAACATTAAAATGGTTCAAGCCACTTTCAATATAAATTGTTGTCAACTTATAAATAATGTGTCAGTCATATCCAAGAGCAACCATTCCCTCTCCTCCCTGAGCATACCCTGGGTATTTGATTTGCGATTAGCTCGGTACACCTGTCTCCTTCTCAGGTGCTTCGCATTTTCCTTGCATACAAAGGTGAGCATAAAGCACTACAAACAAAGGTGAGCAAGAAGCGCGAGTAACTGGTCTAGCAATAAGATTGAGGTGTCTGAGAACAAGGCAGTCATGAACAAGTTTCATACATGAGCAGTTTACAAGCACAAGAATTTTGTCAGCCATTAATATTCATTCACCATTGATATTCATAGGTCACTTTCTGTTCGCATTCCCAGTGGTGGATCTCGAGGAGGGGCCCAAGGGACCTGTGCCCTCTCCTTATTTTTGGTAAAAGACATTTTTTTATTATGACTCCCCCTGGTAAACTTTTTTTGGGTGTACACCCAAAAAAAAGCCCCCCACCCCCCAGTTCAAGGTCTGGATCCACCACCTTTTGCCGTTTAGAAAAACATGCATCGATAATGTATTGCCACATGAAATGCTTTGTAGAAAATATAGAGAACTTTTTTGGCCTTGAAAAAGTACATTTTTAAGCAAAATGGACAGAAAGTATACATGTACATCAGGCCCCAGTTATTCAAAGGCTGGATAACGCTATCCAGCGGATAAATCGCTATCCAGCGGATAAGTGTTGGCAAAACAAACTAGACTATCCACTGGATAGTGATTTATCTGGTGGATAGCATTATCCACCCTTTGAACAACTGGGGCCAGAGATTTCTTTGTTTTGTTTTTTTTGTATGGTATCCTTTTCCCTTTAAAATTGACTAAAAACTGTAGAGGTTAGAGCCTGTGAAGCTGGCGGTTTTGTTGGCCAGAGGTTAATGTGTGAGCGAATAAGCAGTGAAGCTGCAACAAGGAGGGGTGAAGCCGTGAGTCCCGAGCGTTAACCCCAACAATTAACCACCAGCTACAAAGGCTATAGAGGATGGGGAATTTGACACTCCGTGAAGCTCTGTGCGTGTTGGGGATGGATGGCGAGCAAAGCAAGTGAGACTGTGTTCATCTTTGTTGTTTATTTTCAAGGACATATTTTTATACCATCTTTGCTTATTTTAAAGGGTTTAATTCCTGGGAAGAATTATTCGTACCGTGTTCAAAGTGGCAATAATGTTAGTGAAGGATTTGAATTCACTGCAAGGAGAGATGATGAGGTTAGTTATTTTAAAGAGCTCTTAATTATTTAATTTACTGGCATGCAGGGACAAAATCCAGGAATTTTCAAAGGGGGTGGCTGCCTGTTTGCAAACATTTTGTTTACTATTTTATTTAAGACCCGGGTTTATTTTAAGGGGTAGCAGGGTAAATGTTAGCAAATATTTTCACTTTATTTTAGCCAGATAATCAATGATTTTCACACTTTACCCAATAGACCTAATCTGCCCGCCAAGCCTCGTCAGCATGTACAAAATACAAAAGAATTTGAACTCCAAAATGAGGTCTTGCGAGCAATTAACATAAACGTAAAAGAACAATAAACAACGCCTTGACAAAAGTCTATGCCATTGCCTCTATTGTCTATTTTCATGAGTTTATTTTCATTTTTTCTGGTGGATCAAGGGGTTGGGTGGATAGACACACCTACTGTATGAAACTTACATGTAAGTTAGCAAAGATAATACTTCTATGGATGTTAGTGTTAACTCTTTTAAATCTTATCTTAAAAATAATGTACCTTTTTAAACAGAAATTTTATCGTGGTTTTAAATTAATTAGTTAGCAGTAAGTTTTTTTTTTTAAAATAGTGTTGTATGTATCTTAGTTTTTACCTCGTTTTATGGTTGTTTACTGTATCTTTCGTCAAATTTAATTGATTTTTTATTTTGTATAGCGCCTTAGGACTTTTGGTAAGGCGCTATATAAATTTATTTATTTATTTATTTATTTATTATTATTATTATTATTATTATTATTATTATTATTATTATTATTATTATGGATCTTAATGACAAACAAATGAAATTGACTGAAATTGATTTTAAGCCTTAGGCTTTGGCTGATAACACGTAACACTTACCTCGACCTTGATTATTCCGGATATCACAAAAACCCCATGTATGTCCGTTTAACCACTAGAGGTCAATTCTCTGAGATCTCGAATGGGCGAAATGTCGACACCAACTTCTCAGTTTTCAGTTTGCATGTGGTTTGTAGATGGCAGACGAGAAAAGTGACTTGGTGAAAACATGGAAAGAAGATATAAAAACGCTTTTGAAAAACTGTTTAGGGATAAAAACTTTTTGGATTGGAACGGGACTTTCGCGGGTGCTTCCAGATTTGTGAACAAGGCAGCCTACAGAGGAGGCTTGTAATGCTTCATTTAATTTTCATTTGCTCCCACGATATTTACAATTTGCAATGACTTCGATGAGTGTGTTTATGTTAAATGTCAAAGGGTATTCATGTTCTAAAAAAGTTAATGAAACGCCTCGTAAAAACAAAAAAGCATTCCGCGTTTGTAACTTTGAAGGATGTCATTGTAGCACGTGCTACGCACGCACCAGAACACGCTGTTTTGAACCAATCATGTTTGAGAGTTTCATTTGACAGACGTATGCCAATAAGTGATTTAGGCGCCGCCTTGCAATTCATTTCGCTTGCAAGTCGTCGACGTTTGTGGATTTCAGGGCGTCGCCTTGAAAAAAAAAGAAACCTTAGAAAAACCATTAGGCTGTGTCTTAAAGCTATTGACAGAGAAAAATGGAGGAGTCTTCTCTCGAGAAACGGCTGAATATTAGAAAGGAACGCAAGCCGTCTTGCACTCTCTGTAGTAATCACGGAGTGCGATCGAATCTCAAAGGACACAAACGTCTCTGTCCTTTCTCGAACTGTGACTGCGAGCCATGTGTCAAGGGACGCCAAAGAAGAGTTGTGATGAGAGAGCAAGTTCGTCTCCGGAGAAGACAAATGAAAGATATCGGAAGCCGTCCTTACTGTGTTACACCCGTCGAACCAGGGCGAGGTAAGAAAAGAAAAGTTTAAGCTTATGTTGAAAGTTTTAATAAACTTATGTTTGTTGTTCTTCAAGTGAATGCCTTTTCATTCTTCTGCCCGTAAAACATAATCCAGGAAAACTGTACAACCTCTGCAATCTTAATGCCGAGATGATTTTAATTGAAGGATTGTTGGGGTTTTGTAAGAAGCTGAACAATGTTTATGCAGTTTTGACGAACTTGTTACAAGTTGTTTTTAGCTTGTTTACTTGAAGTTAGCGTTAACGTAAAAAAAAACACTCTTCTTGTCAGTTACACTTAATTGTTTTAATGCACTGAGGAAGTTTCTTTTACTGCATTCTAATGTTTTTTTTATCAAATCTAATGGTTTTCCTTGTATTACGCTGTAGTTTGTCTAACGAGCTGTTTTGAAAAATTTGCAGTGGATTTTTCCCTCGACGTTGTGAAAACCGAGTCGCCTCTCACCGAAGAACACAGCAGTCGTGACGGGAAAGAAGCCGCTTCGAAACACAACGGAATAAGCGGAGGCTTGATCCAGAGCGTGTCCAACATTTTACATTCTCAGCTCAGCGTTTCAAGGCAGCATCCCTTCAACTGCAGTGCTTACATGCCAACTCCTTTCCAGTTCCAGTGGAATCTAGGAGATGTTTATTCGGGCTTCCATTACAACAACTGGCGGACCGAACAATCCGTGTCGTCCTGCCCGATCGAACCGCCAACCAGCCCTGGTTTTACCGTGTCTAATAACAGCGCTTTTGTGAAGTACTGCAACCAATCTCCTAGGATGGAGAGCAACTCGTTAAGATTTGGTCGATCTTCGTCCGTGGACGCTGCCGCGGTGTTGGCATCTTTTGGAAATCCAGAACAAATATCAAAACATTAAACACGTATTGAAGCAGTTTAGCGAATGTTTCGACAATTATATCTCGCTATTTTTGCCTAATGTTGTGAAACGTTTGCGTTGTAAAAAGTTTTTTTTTAACCTTTAGAAATGTTTTTCACGAAAAACAATAGTGTTTTAAATAAGTTTACCTTACTTACAGTGACATTTTTATTACAGTAACTTGTATTTTCCTATTTCCGTAGATTTGTTTATGTGAGACCGTTTTAAAATACTTTCAACGGAACATTTTTCTTTGTTTGAATAAAAACCTATTTAGGTCTGTGTTATCTCAGTTATAACTTTAACTATGGATCAGTTTTTGTAAAGACAGGCTATATTCGTGGCTAGGTAATTCACTTTTGAGAATGCAGTCCATATGTCTATTTGTAGAGCCGTTTAGACTTCGTCGTCGTCAAAAATTGATCGAGACGATTGCTTGACAACATGGCGCCGGCTGTCATCTTGGCTTCAGCGAAACCATCCATGACTCTAGACTTTTTTTTTGATTTTTCGTTCCAACTTTTCATTTTGTGTTAATAAAATAGATTCGAAGCATAAAGTGACCACATCGTTGGTAAACAAACCCCTGGAATATTTTCTGCTCAACATCGTTGTCGCCAAGTATGTAAAATTCGGTCAAACAACTTGGGAAAAAGCCGAGAAATGTAAAGCTGTGTAAAGAAAATGAACGGTTGGGTTTTGGAACTACGAAGTCAGCGTGTTTTGTGAGCAAGATCTTGCATGTATTTGAAACGCATTATTCGAACGTCTTCAATTTTCATGGACTGTGCGAATCCCCGCAAAGTTACTGCAAGTAAAGAGAAAAGAACAAACAAATCTAGACTCTCCCCTGTTCCCCCATCAGCTAAGATGGAGCGCGCGTGGAATTTTCAGCGAGAATTTTTAGAGAAATATAAACTGAACACTTTTGTCAGCAACGAAAACGCTATCATTCGATAAATATCACCGGTGATGATTTTTTAAAATTCTTTTTCAGGGATCAGACCGGTCCAAATGCTTTAATAAATCTGCTTCTGTATTGTTTGAAGAAAACCAATTGAAAATCCAGACACATTAGTGGTAGGCGAGCACCTGTCCCTGAGTCCTTTAATCATGAAGATTTAAGTTCCCGCCCCTACCCTAAAAGAAATAATAATTAAAAATTGAACCTCCGTGGAACTAGACTGCAAAACTCTAAACTCGTGAACAGTCGTGTATCGCAGGCGTGTAGCGCCGATCGTCACCCGAGCCTCGAGAAAATGTTTTAACGTCTTTACCCAGTCTCACTCTCCGTTTTGACATTGGCTCCAGACCTCGTGTTGGTAGACCGCTCGAGCGCGTTCGCAAAACATACGACTGTTTTGCAGTCTACAGTGGAACCTTTGCTAATACAATAGTTCCTGTTATGAACTATCCGACACTCAGCTAGCGTGCGCTCAGCTGTGGTCCCTTACATCCGTCCACATACAAACATAACCTTTTAAGTGCAGACACAGGAACTTACAGATGTACGACTATGTTATAACTAGCCTGCGTGCAGACGTTTCTTATTTCCTTGCTTCTCTCCGAGAGAAGCAAGGAAATAAGAAACGTCTGCACGCAGGCTAATCAGAGCGTTTCCCGAATTCTGGAGAAACAGCGGGATAGTGGAACACAATTAGGAACGGCATTACGCAGACGTCTCTTTTCCGAGAGAAGCAAGGAAATTAGGAGATGTCTGCACGCAGGCTACGTTATAACCTTTGCAGACATAACACAAATATTCCATTTATTAGTTTGTAACCTTCAAAAAAAGCGACCACCCCTACAGTCAGCGGACCCTTTGGAATCGCTGGTTACATTCGACTGTAAATAAAAACAGGGATATGAGAAAACGTTTATTTTCCCCATTATCGTTTGTAGGATTGGTCGCCGCAGTTCTTGGTTTATGGAGACATGGGCCGAATCGGTGGGGCGCCCAGTCTTAAACGGCTTATTATGGAGGCCAGGTCCGGACACAACACGGCCGTTTTGCATGTTGGGGACTTTGCGTATGACCTTAATACTGCTGGGGGACTGGTAAGTAATACTACCGCGATCTCTTCAGCAGATTTTTAGTGCAATTTTTGTCGTGATTCCCGCTGCGGTTATTGTCGCGCCGGGGTTGTAACTCCAAGATTGAGGGTGTAAATGAACTGCGATTTCAGTGCGATTCTGTCCTGATTTTAGCGTGGTATCACTAAAACAGCACCATCCTTGTTTATAAGACGTATGTACATGCTTTGATACAAATCCTTTCAGTGTACATGTTATCATGCACGTATCAGAAATCCCGGCGATATAGTGCTCAAATTGTGCTGAAAATGTAGCTGGTTGCAACCTGAACGCGACAAAAACCGGCAGGCTCGTAGCCAGGATCCCGAGCGCCGCAGGTACGAGAACGTAGCGAGGGGGTAGGTGTGGGGGGTGGGGGCATCCCCCAGGAAATATATCTTTAAATGGGTTATCTTAGATAGCATTTCGTGCGTTTTGAAGACAGTTTGTTAGGAAACAAGGCAGGTAAAAGTCAAGGACATTGAAATTAACCTAGAATCACGCAATTTGGTCCAAAATATACCACACGAATCTACAAATGGTGGACCTTTAACCAAGATAAAAGATAAGATAACTTTATTTTACATGGATCGAACACTTAGCTAAGAAGCTAGTTTGCAGGTTCTCCATGAAAACACATAAACTAGTTCTAAAAATTCTAAAAAAATACTAAAAATTCAACTATTTACAAGAATCTATTACAATAATATTTAAAAATATTAAAAAATCAACCATTTACAACAATCTATTACAACAATATGCTTAAAATACTACATGATGAAAAATAGTTTTAACTAGATTAAAAGATAATAATAATAAATAAATAATTTAAAAAAAATTAAAAATTGAATGTAAATAGTCGAAGCACAGAAATACCATCTCCCTTAATTTCTTAATTTCTTTATTTTCACAATAAACGGACTTCCAAGGCTCCTGGGGGGGAGGGGGTGAAGGGGGGGGGGGGAGTGCGGACACACCCATCGCACCCCCTCCCTAGGGGCCAGAACCGTAGGAGAAATCGCGACAAGAACCGCCTGAGTACATGTTGGGCCTTTACAGAGATACAAAAGGCAATGCTTTGTGCAACTTGTCTCGTAGTTTTGTTTGCCCACTGCGAAAAACGTTGCCTAGTGTAGCGCCCTCGAGCAACGCTAGAAAAATTATTTGCAGCAATAGATGCTCGTTATAATCGGTCACCTGCTATGGCTTCGTCCGATTTTGTTAATCAGTCGTATGATTGCAGACCGGATTGGAAAACACGAAGACCTACTTATCTGTAGGTGGAAAGTGCCACTTCTGATAGGTTTTAAGAATAAGGAGTAAAGTCGAACCCCTTGTAAGCGGCCACCCATTAAGCGGCCACCCCCTTTTAAGCGGCCAGTTACTGAAGTCTTAAGCGGCCACGGCCACCTTTCTGCCGTCCCGATGAGCGATCTTCCATTATTTTTACCCCTATTTAGCGGCCAGTAGGAATGTAGCATTCGATGTTTGGATTTATTTTCAACGAGCTCGGACAATGACGGCTGATAAAATCGTTCAAACACAGGTTTACGGTCTTCTTCATGTGGTTCCGTTATTTCTTTTCACGTTTTCTTTATTGAAATAACGTACTAACCTTTTTAAATGGCCTTATGCTAATTTCTGACGAACCCCTGTCAAGCGGCCAACCTCTGTTAAGCGGCCAGTTGCCAATTCCCCGAGGGTGGCCGCTTAATAGGGGCTTTACTGTATTCAGTCACAAGGAGAAACCAATTAATCGAACACCTTTGCTGAAACGCACTTCAATTTCATTTTGGTGAAAAATAGGGCAAGCTAAGAACCAATCGGATTCGAGAATTTTGTAATTGTTTTGTTTAGTCTGTTAATTAACTGATCATCAAATATCTCATCACGGCTTTGCATACAGTTGTTTTTATTAACCATAAGATTATTCATTGTTAAATCAAGCCCCTTGTCCTTAGGTGATCAGGTACCTTATTCTTATTACTTGCTCGCTTGAATTTGTTGTGCCATGGTAAGGAGAAATTTCACACTGATCGCTGTTGACTGTTTGCTTTCTCTAGAATGGCGACGCGTTCATGAACAGGATTCAAGACATAGCTGCATGGCTTCCTTACATGACATGTGTTGGAAATCACGGTAAGACTTATAGCTAGCCAATCAGTCGCTAGATTAAGAAAGGAATTGGTTTCTGGTTAGTTTAGTTACGAATTAGTTTTAGTAAATTAACAAATAAATTTATTATCAAATACAGTGAGTTAACCTCCGTTTTAATGGGTGAAAAGCCGAGTGAGTTAGTTTTTGTGCTATCCCCGTAGTTGACTGTCCACACGTCACAGCGCTCTATTTCTCGTGTTTTTCTTCAAACGTTGAACGTGGGAAAAGACTCGCCAGAGAACTGGACGCCAGCTCAAAACGATAGGCGCGAGGGTTGGGAGGCAGGGGCGGAGAGGCTGTGAACAGTATATTCCCATAGCCTGATCATTCTCAGACGGTCCGAGGACCGACCGGCTGAGTTCACAGGTTAAATAAAGACGCGAAAGGATCAATGGGCGTTTCTTATTATTATAAACAAAAATACAAATAAAACTAGAAAATAGCGCAAGCTCTTCAGCGTTTCGCGAAGTCCAATGGTTAAAACGGGGTACTGAAATAAGTGGAAAATTTGTATTGCGCAAATTTTACTCAGGAAATGACCAAATAACAACTGAAGGAAAGGTTTTTATGCAAAATTAGAAAATAGCTCAAGCACTTTAGCGTTTCGCGTAGTCCAAAGGTTAAAACGGGGGCAATGATATAAGTGGAAAACTTGTATTGCGCTAATTCTACGCAGGACATGACCAAATAACAACTAAAGCAAAGGTTATTGTGCAACGTACTGCATGTTTGAAGGTTCAACTGTTAGACGGTCAAATTGTATTAGATGGAAGGAAAAGGCAAAAAGCTTAGACGCTTTGAGGGACAGGTACTTTGAGGAGTACACTTAGCTGCTGTTGTCTTGTTGCAGAGATTCCTTTCAACTTCAGTCATTACCGGTACAGATTTTCTATGCCGCAACTCGAATGGCCTACAACAGTCAACAGAATGTGGTACAGCTTCGACATCGCCACAGTTCACTTTATCGGGTTAGTTAGTACTACACATGGTTACCAATACTCCACAGGACTACCATCTGACTTACCAAATGCTTGTTTGTGTGGTCTGGAATGGGGGTGTATGATGGTACATCGTAAATAAACGAACAAATATTTTAAATAGAACTTAAACTTGTCCAGAATCCCAACAAATGTTGAGGCGTCGCAGTGTAGATTTGTATACTGAGAGAACTATTTAGGTTGACATGACTGAGAAGTTTAGACAGTTGAATTATGCTTTTCTGCTTTGTCATCGAAGGACCTGATCCCAGGCCATGTAGATTTTAAAATTGTTTGTGTGGATATTTTTGTTTCGCACATCTTATTGACCTAGTACACAATACCATGAATTACCAGCAATCTGAAGGGTTCCTGCTTTTATTTCATGACAGCTACTCATCTGAGGTATACTTCACTAAAGGGCCGATTCAGGATCAAATAGAATGGTTAACAAACGACCTTAAGGAGGCGAACAAACCCGAGAACCGAGCCAAGCGGCCGTGGATCATTGCGTTTGGTCACAGACCCATGTACTGCTCGAATATTGATAAAGATGACTGTACAACGCTTAAGTCTGTGGTTAGGAACAGGTCAGTTGTTTTCTTGTTTATGTTATGACTTAAACGTTGTTTTGGAAACTTTTTGCGAGAAGATAAGGTAAACATCTTGCTCTCCAAGATAATTGCGGTCATTTCGCTCCATGGTCAGATCGCTCCTAGTTAGATCGCTCCCAACCAAGTCACACTGGTGACCGGATACCGATTCAATTCTATCTAAGAGGCAACATAGTCAATCTGGGGATCTAGCCTGGAGTCGAGAATATTGCGTCAGACTCAGTGATCGTGTAAGCGCGAGAAAACATGCTATGGGAGACAAGGGCGGGAAAACCCGTAGCGAATGTGCAAAGAGCGGGAAAATATGTAAAGAGTGGCGGGCGCGGGAGGTATGAAGTGCTGGAGAGCATTTGCTGTTAGCTAACCGGCGGGAAAATATTTAAGGAGAAGCAAACACGGGAGGCTACGAATCACTTTTAATTTAGTGGTAGCACTTTATTAGTCGCAAGGGGTCAAAGTCTTTGCACAGATTAATTACAATGAGCACATTGCACCTGCTCTTGAACCAATTGTAAAAGTATAGCAAGGTGCAAAGGTGAACTAAATTGACACTAGCTTGTCTGTTTGTATTGTCTCCAGCCTCGAGCCGTTGTTTTTCCAGTACGGGGTGGATGTCATCATCGAAGCGCATGAGCACTCATATGAACGCCTCTGGCCAGTATTCAACGACACAGTAACGGCTCTTAACTACAGCAATCCCAAGGCCCCAGTCCACTTTATATCTGGCGCGGCTGGCTGTAATGAAGCTTATGGAATATGCGTGAACCCAATGCTATGGCCAAGAGGTATGCAATTTCTTCGTAACGTCACCGCTACACAAGTGGTTTTTGTTTGCTTACGACAGTTAAAAAAAGCCCTTCCAAAAGTCGCAAGATATTCAACGGGTTGAAGTACGTCAGGCGCTATTTGTTTGGAGGGGTGGGGGGGGGGGGGGGGATGTTAGCACGCGTCGCTTGTGCAATCAAAAATCACTTGTGTAGCCACAGCTTAAAAAGTGACGGGATAAACTTGCCAAAGTTACAACTGAATTGTGCAGTAAATAATATTGATAAAAATCGCGCTGATCTGTACCGAATCCATTAAATCAAATTATGGGCAGCTGTGATCGTGTCCATAACTTTGTGTTGAGCTCGTTAAAGTGGACTGAAATCGCTAGTCCACCTGAAGGATAGGATGGAATCAGTACAGTTTGTCCCCATTCTCGTGATGCTTAACTTCAAACGAATCCAAGACATTACGGAAGTTCTCACCCGTTGTCAGGTTTTGAGAGGCGCAGGAATTCCGGGAATAAATATGGATTCAACTCCTTCAAAGATGCGGACGCGCAAGCGCTTCTGGGATCGTTCGGTGGACGCGGGTGAAAATTACAGTTTAAACAGACGCCATTTTGAGATTGTGCCAGTTTGCCAGAAGAATCTGGCTGACAAACTTGACTGGAAAAGGACTACAGAGGGTAAGTGTCTGGCGTTTGTATAACACGGCGCTGACAGACTAAGACAGCTCGGCTTCTACACATTGATGAACAAACGATACAGGAATGTTGAATCGGCTTCAAAACGTTCCAATCACTTCCAGCATCGCTTAACATGCTTGGTCAAGTGACCCATTGACCAGAAAAATAATAATTGATCGACAATAGTTATCTATAAAACCGGCAAGATAGTTATCTTTGGCAATAAATTAAACCTCGTTCCCAGGACTGCGCGATTCTAAGATAAACGTGTAGCACTGACACCATTCCTGGTTTCACTGTCCGGTCCGTCACCTCATATTTTTTTGGCGGATCTTTTGCTATTTCTTCTCCTTTTATGTTTCACAACTTAACCCCGGCCACAATTTCTCTACATTTCCCCGGGGGAGTAAATCATGGCGTAGTGTTTGCTTCGCCGCTTGTCTTCAAAGCTCCGCCAGCAGAAATTAATCCAGCAGAAATTAATGATATCAAGAGTTCAAGTGTGTATCGTCATCTTACGCTAGGTCCTTGGTCGGCCTTCCGAGAGTGGTTTCCAGGCAACGCCGGTTACGGCAAGCTGCGAATAGTGAACTCGACCCATGTTCACTGGGAACAAATCAAAGCCTACGATGGATCGGTGACTGACAGTGTATGGATACAACAGCAGCATCACGGACCGTTTAAACCTCTGGATGTGGAATACTAACGGAAAAGACTGAAAAAAGCCGTACCTTGTAATTTTTAAAAATGATGATTTTTGTAATTCCGGAATTTTGATATATTTGAGCACTAGACGCACCCCTTTTATATGGCCACCGGTGCTGAATATCTAATTTTTTATACATATTTTTTTGTTTTTACTCGGGATAATTGCGTTTCAGTCAAGAAGTCTTGACATGATCTGACTGTTATTTCTCATAACCTGTCTAGTTGAATTGTTATAAATTGGTAAAGAGAATATACGGGGCGGGGGTCCAAATGTAAAGGTTGCGAGCTTATTTGTACGTTTATATGTGTATCTGTACCCTTGCTTCGCATCGCCTGGAAGTGTAAAGTGCTTTTCCGCTGGACGATTTATACCAACGATTTTCCTCGTCGATTTCTTAGCCAGCAATGCAGGCGTATTTGATGAACGAGCGTTGGATAATTTTGTTGGCGTACATGGGATGAGGCAAGGGCTGCTGCAGCCAACAGAGAAAATTGAAGGCATTCTGTGGAGGCCTTATGTGCCACGAGGCACAAAGAAGCTAGCTAAGCTAAGCTAAGCTAAGCTATTTGACCTTGCAGTCGCAAACGTGGAGGGTGGAGACGAGAGAGTGAGGCCAGGACGCTCTTTCCTCTCTCCTTAAGCCTCAGTTTCGAGTTCGAATCCAAGATGGCGCTCGCTCGTTAAAATACTCCCACACTGCAGGAAACCGATTTCTTTAAGTTCTTAAAAGTAAGTTATGTAAGGAATTTCTGGTCCACCCTTGTATCAGTGAAACGCGTGAGGGAAAACCGTCCAATGAAAATTTCATTTTATTTACATGTAAACTGTATTTATCATCACTGTGCTAACAACTTGGGACATTGTAAACTAAAAACTGCAATATTGTACAAAGTGAACACGAACTTGTCAAGAACTCCAGCTGGTGGAAGGCTAACCAGTTGGCTGTTTACATTAACATGAACCGCGATTAATTGAACTCGGAGCTGCTGTGTTGTGCAGTGCCACCTTAGGACCTGCTGTTGGCTGTTGACGGCCTCAGCGCTGTTTTGAGTCCTGTTTACTGCAATCGCATCGTAATTATTGGATGCACAAATAAAAGCAATTCTTTTTCACAAAGTAAAACATTTTACGTTATAATCATGCGAGTAGTAATTTTACCAAGTCTTGCGGAAAATGTACAGTAGTCATACACTAGGGATTCATCCAGAGACTTAAAAGTTACAACCACACCTTGTACAGCATAATAAACAGTACCACATGAAAGTACCGCTCAATAGCTTCCATTTGAATGGTTACACTCCAGGGCTTCATACACAACAACACCACGTGAAAATACTGCTCGCAGCTTTCATGTGAAGGTTTTTTTATTATTTTAGGAAGCAACACCAGCAAACTTAAAAGAAGCGCTAATGTTGAGCAAGTGGCCAGATTTTATTGTAATTTAACACAAAGCAGCATTCGAAATCTTGTTATGTATTATATTTTACAAATGCTTTTACTGATAAAGAAAATGAATAAATAAATAAATAAATAAATACCAGCAATTTGACTGGGTTGCTTTGTAGTTTTTTTTAGTAAGTTTTCTTTTTTTTATGATGGCTCCTACAGATCTTGCTAATCCCTCTCGAAATCTTGAAAAACAATTTTAAAATATTCTAAGAAAATTTATCACGTTAATTTTCGGCGAGCCTTTCAAATAAATCATACATATTAAAAAAAAGTGTATATTAGTTTTGAGGGGACTCAGGAACTGAAAAGAAACTTTCGCCGTTTCATTACAAGTGTGTTTATTTATTTTTTATTTTTTTTTTTTATTGTGGCTCAACAAACATCGACCAAGCCGTGTAAATGTACAATGATGTGCTAGAAAAAAGTAATCTGTCGCGTTGGCGGTATACAGGGCTACATGTACAAACAATCGGTTCACTGCTTGATTAACTCGCTGAACGTTATTTTACCACCTGGATTGCATGGCGTTCCGTGCATTTACTATTTAACGCATGCCCTATTTGTCAGTGCGACGGAAAACAGTGTTTTTTATTTATTTGATTAGACACACAGTAAAACGAGCTTTAATAACTTTTTTAGCAATGTGTGTTTGCTTAAGTTGGGCCAAAGGCGGCCTATTGTTCTAGTTTATTAAAACTGTCAGAGTGTGCGATTTGTAATTTATCTGCAAGTAAACCCATTCAACGGGTTTTGTTATGCGCGAAGTTCAAACAACATGCTATTGTAACAAAGCTTGCGATTCAAAAGGCCTCGTACGCAGCAACTATACTCGCAGTTGTTCTAGAAAGTAATTATCTCGAGCTCTTTGTTCCCTTGTAAAATGAGCCGCCTATCGTTAATACATACAAAGAATGTCTTCGCGTGCGACGGCTGCCTGTAAACGATGTTTACCAAATTCCGCGCTCTTTCTGTCACAAGGAAATCATTTTGTGTTATCGCAACCAAAACTTCTTATTAAAATTGACTCGTCTTTATATCCCTCCGTAAAGAAATCTTAAGATTTTATCTTTACCGGAAGGTGCAATATTAAACAAATCGTTGTCGTGAGACGGGTGAATATAATTCAGTGTTAATGAAGTGTCGTTAGCGCGACAGATAACGAGCTGCTAAACAGTACAGTTTCTCCAACGTTTATGCTAACACCTAATTAAACAGTCGCGAATCGAGTTAATTAAAAGGAAGTATGAGCTGATAAAATCGCGCCAAACGTCCTTATAAGCTTAACAGTGATAAAATGATCTCTACTTTGTAAGAGAGATATCGCAACATTTCCTTTATTCGCGCGTTGCTTGCAGTCTATTCCCGATTTTTTGTACAAAACAAATTTAAAGGTTTCTCGTGTCCTTTATTAAAAGTTCAAGATAGACAATAGAAGTACAAGTCGGTTTCGTGCCGTTGTACTTCGCTTTGTTTCCTAACGCATTGTCCGAGATGTTACATCTTTTTCAATAGATATTTCTTTGCAAAGAGAAAGAAGTGTTGCTATTGTGATTTTTCCAGTTTGACCGGGTAAATAATAATATATTATATGGTGTAAGAATAGAAGACAGGCGGAAACATTGTTCGTGATAAAGAAATGAAATCAACGGTGAAGTTTTGTGAACACAATAACACAACTTGGGGCGACGTGATTATCTCGCGAAACTTCCAGCATCAAAGGAAAACCCTTTGAAACACGCCGTGTGCAACCACATGGCTAATAAAAATAACAATAAGCTCCAACATGCTTTCACTACAATGCACTGTTTTCACATGTTGTAAGGCATTGTTTATGCTTTTCTTTGCGGTAGCCGGTATTGTCAGACTATCTTTTGTTACAACTTCTCTATAACCTGCTAGTTTCGCTTTTCTTTGCACCGTATTGACACTCACGCACAAACAGGAAAGAAACCTTCCACATCGTTGGCGTGCGGACAACGTTCATATTGAACGTGACTGGCGTGTGAAATTCATTCGTTTCGTTTACCTCAAGCTCAATTAATGCCTTAGATCATCGCTATATATGCAGATAAAACAAGCCGTATAAATTTGTGATGTGGGGTCATAAGCTGAGTGGGAGTTCTTTCTCGTTACGTTTAAACGCCCACGTTAAAATGCGAGATGCGGAAAATATTTTTCCTTGCTTATTGAATGAGCCACCGAAAAAAGAGGTTAGCGGCTTTGCGATTTTCTAGTGATGAGAAATTAAAATTTGCTAATGTAGGCGGACTGACTTAAAAATTTAATTTGACCAATTTTGTTTTTGCTCGTTTTTTGGGTAAAACTGCTTCTTGGAAAAAGGGAGAAGGGGAAGGTTTGTTATTGTTGTTATTGACGAAATGCGTACGAAGTGGCATCTTCACACTATCGTTTCAGTAAAGTGTGAACAATACTTTATTGTAATGATCTTTAGGCGTTAAGGGGTATTTTGATAAACAAAAAAGTCTCCGATGTAAATTTTCTGGAATCTGATAAAAACTCGAAACAAACCCTGAAAGGGAACGATTTGGGAACAGAAGAGAAAATTTGTAACCTAAATCCTTCCAGTTTGAGACGTATTGTGAAGTCTAAAGCGCGTTCTCCGTTTACATAACTACGTGATATTTTATATTGCGTTGCATTCGAACAAGAAAGCTTAAATGCAGCGAAATTTGCTTTGGACGGCGTCGAGTTTACACAACTGTATTGATCAAACTGCCTCGTGAAAGATTTTAGCATTATTTTAAACGCTCTTGAAAACATTAATTCCGAGCGAAAATAAACGCAAATGAAAAAGATTAATTAAGGCAGCAGTTTTAGTTTAAATTGATTTCAGATCGTAAAAATTATCCGAGTTTACAGATTGCTTAACCTTTGCCGTCCAAAACATTTTTCGTCGCTTTCAGCTGACAACATAACTACAATGTCACAACTGTACACAGCACGCTTCATTTTATTTTTATATTACACAGATAAGAATTATACATACTTCTTTTCAAATATCAGCGTATTTGTGATATGTAATAATTTGCTAGGTATTGAACAGAAAAAAAAGGAAACTTTTACAAAAGGTTTCCATATACAAACTTGAAATTTATAATATACTTATTCAATACAGTTTGCATGAACCTACTAATATATAGGTCGTCTCAGTTTTTAGTAAGATATATCTTGATTTACCTAACAGAAGCCTGTAATTTCCCTCAAGGGATCGTCCTTTGATGCCATAATTGTGGCATCTCTTACAGCATAAAAACGTTCATTCTTCAGTTCTGTCCGATTCAGATCTCGGACAAGGATAGTACAAAACTTAATATAAGGCAAAAATAATAATTGTGATATACATTAGTTTTCGAATGTCGAATTATGGAGCTAAGCGAAATTAAAATGGGCGGGAAAACGGAGTTTGCTCTTCATGGCTATCTGCAACGAATAGAGGAAAAACTTTTAATTTGTCCGTCGTTAATGAACGTTACCTACATATTTTTACAATATTTTTATATACCGCGTATACAAAAGAAACAAAAAGGAAACTAAAAAATAGCTTTTAGCCAACACCAACGTTTAATATATTTCGAGAAATAAAGTGCGTTGTTTGTTGGGAAGTCGTTGTTTTCTTCATATCGGCGTTAATGCGAGAATTATGGTAGCTTTTCGACCGGTTCTTTTCCAAAGTTTTAATTCATTAAAAGTTTTTAAATATTCGCGGTCACTATGTACAAGGTTGAGGTCTCTATTCGATCCACGGTCAACAACACCTCGAAGAGCTCATTAATTTGTAAAGAGAATTTTTCAGAGTCAAAGGCGAGCCAATAAATCAGTTTCATTTTGCCGGACTCGTGTGCCTCTCGCGACATGTGCCGTTGTTGTAACTCCCTAATCCTACCTTTCAACGCTGCTGCCGTGTGTTTATACAACCTCGAGTTTCGATTTCTGCCTGCTTATCGAAGTTGGCATGTGAATCAATCAGCCGCTGAAGCATAAATTAAATTGCTCTGCTCTGCCATGCGTTTGGCATGTGGGTTCGAATCTTTATAATTTACAATTTGGCAGAAACCTAGTGGAGTAGAGCAACAAAGTTAAAGCGTTCAACTCGCGCGTATTGCTAACTTAAGTGTCGGAACAAAAAGAACTTTGTAAACTTTCTACTTTCTCAATCTTGGTGAAATTAACTTAATGGAAGCTAGCTTAGTAGCAAACGACATGTAAGCGTTTGATCACACCGCAGTTATAAATATGCAAAAAGTGAAAAAAAATAAATATTTCAGGTGATCTTTCGCTTGTTTCGTGCTCAGAACGCGGGCTTGCACGTTGGCGAGAAAGGCGACGAACTTTATGTAAACACCAGTATCTCCTCATTGATCAGACTAAAAGAAAGTTGTACCGAGATATTTAGAAATTGTTTTGTTCTTGGGCTTGACGTGGCCACTTGTTTTATCGCATTAACTGAATTACAATCTTTGCATAACAATGAACTAAACAGAATGTTGGTTTGAGGCCCGAGATTAGAGCATTGTTCGAATATATAGGACGATGCTCTAGTGTCAAACACAGCCCGGTCGATCGAGTCCACAATCACTGGCTTACTCTGTGTAACTTCCTTCGAGATAAAACAATTTTGGAATTTTGTTCTTGTTTGTTCGCAACATACGTATGCAGCCGCTAATGTGCATATATTAAAAGGGAAAAAAAATTAGAACGGCGTTTTCGATTTCGCTTCAGCGATTCTAGAGCTTTCAGCCCGAGTTGTCGGCCAAACCGTTACAGCAAATTGAATGTTTGTACCCAGGTTTATGTTGTTACTCTATATTAAGCGAGTTATTGTACCGTTTGTCAGGACAACGTCATTATTCATTGTAAACTCGAAATTGTTCCTCATTAAACCGCATTTATCACAAGCCCGCGCTCTTTGTACGAAACGGAAATTTGCTGCTAGGAATAATGCGAACTTCAACTAGCATAAACTGAAAAGGCGTTTAAAAGACAAATTATCACTTGCTACTAATGTACTTGTCGGCGCTAATAAACTTTACACTAACAGAAGTGGAAAAAAAAAACTAACGAAAGCATTCGAGCAAATGTGGTCTTCGTTCGCGATTAGAAAAACTCACTGAATAAAATTTGTTACGTATGTTGACAAGACGTTTTCATAAAGTCGTTCGCATGATCAAGTCTCTAATTTTATACTCTCGCTCTATCGATAGCCCTTAAATTAAAAGGTGTGGCACAAATACATAAAAAAATTTAAAGCAATACCGGGACATACGCCACTGGACGGGATAAGTCCTGCTGTGGTTGCCATACACGTTGTCCGTTCAGTTCGGCCGTGGAAACTGTATAACCGCTAGTCTTGCTTGGCGCTTCGCTGCTAGAAGCAGTTGGACTGGAAGACGATCCACTGCTGATCGACGCTCCGCGTGTTTCGTCGACGCTGGAAATTCTCTGCTGCATTTGGGAAGGAAGTGCTGATTGGAAGGCTTGGCTGGTGTAGAGCGCTCGGTTATGGCTCATGACATCCGCGGCACGGAATGAGTGCGTCGTGTCCAAGGAACTGGCGAATAGCTGACGCGACGGCGGAGTCACCGAATGATGACTGTTTACTGCGGTCACATTTGGATAGATCACTGGATATCCTGGCGAAACGGAGTGATGAAACGCTGTTGCTCCGTTTATTTTGGAATACATTGGGTCCGCGGACAAAGCCGTTGAATGAGCTATTGTTTGAGGCAATTGATTCGTTGAAAATTTATCAACCGCCATCATTGGGGCGCTGTATGGTGAAAACATCGGGGCCGCTAGCTCTTTCTTCTGCAGTGATTTGGGCTTGCGTCGCTTCGGCTTGTACTTATAGTCAGGGTGTTCTTGAATGTGGATGGCCTGCAGTCGCTTTGCCTCGGCCACGAACGGTTCTTTCTCCTCCTGGGAGAGCATTTTCCACTCGGCTCCGAGTCGCTTGCTGATTTCGGAGTTGTGCATCCGTGGATTTATTGCGGAGTACTGCTTTCTCTTACCACGACTCCACACCATAAACGCGTTCATTGGTCTCTTGATGTGTCCTTCGTCTTGCTTGCCCATGGTCTCTAATGATCCTCGTAGGTTGTTTAGCGAAGGTAAACTGGTTGTCTTGACAGTGAGCAGCGGAGAGTCGTGTGATGTTCACGCGAGGCTGAACTCGGTCAAACTGTTCTCAAAGGAGCAACCTCGATCTGTTATTTGCTGGTCGGCCGGCTCAACAGCTACAACACCTCGCAGGCGTGATTATGGCTGATGGGTATAATGATATAATAGGACAATGCTAATATTTCATTTCAATAATAATACAAGAAGTAAACAATAGGTGTTAATTATTTGCGCATGAATTATGGATATTTCCGTTGTGGGCCAATCAAGACTCGGGAAAGTTCGGCGGCAATTCTTGTGCCATAACTCTCAAAACACGTGCACAAAAGCGACAGGGCTTTCGGTTGGCAGCCGAGAGATGATATTTGGAGAGCTAACGAGTGTTGCCCAAGTGGGAATACTTAACGTTGGATTAAACCGCAATGATCTCGGAGTTACTGCAAGTTTTCGGTTCTATTTGCTTTCTCATTCAAACATTATTCTAATGATAGTGGGGCGACACCTGCGCGAGCCACGCAGGTGCGCTTTTCAAACTATTTCAATATAATAATGTTTTCCGCTCAATGCTTTCACCACATCTGCGGCATTCGCTATTGTTCGCTTTGCACGTGTTTCATTAAGGGCTTACCTTGCCTTTCTGTGCGTCATTGTCGCTTTTTTAAAGAGATTTACAAACTTTTCAGCTTTTCTCTATTTAATGGACTCCTAGGAGCGATTTGCATAATGAAAGCAGTATTGTGCGATCCGTTTCGCGAATAATCATAGCGAACTTCACATCTTCGAGGTCAATTGGTTTTGATTGAACGGCACAATAAATGAAAAGAGAAAGAGCTTTTCAAACAGTGGCCTAGGGGTCTTGCTGTATTGTACTGTGGATCAAAAAAACTAAGAGGGCAAAACAGTGTTGAATTCTGAGCGTTGATTTCCGTGCATGACTGAGCTATGAAGTGAGAGTGCTTTCGATACTCTCTGATTGCATTAACTCCGATAGTACACTGACAAATTAGATTCAATCTGTTGATAGACCGTCGTATTTGCACAGTCATTAAGAACTTGGGTTACAGCCGATTTGCACCGCTAGATAAATATTTCCGAATAGAGAATTGGCAAATTTTATTGTGATCATTGTGCGCGCTATTGTCTGGGCCGAAATTTTAAACATGTAGTTTTCTTTAGCGTATGTGCGACAGAAATATTAACAGAGAAGCGCTTTTGAATTTTTATCAAGTCTTTTTTTTTCTTAGCTCACTAAGACACCTACGGTCTAGTCGCTTATTATTCTTTGTTTGGGATATTTCCGTGGGATTGAAGCAGTTTTCAATCATCTTAAAAATTCTGGTGTGAAACTGTGGGAGATAGCTTGATTAGGTCCCTTGATTATGTACGGTGCTATGGTCAGCGATATTGAATTGTGTTTGGAGAGTCACAAGCGTTGGATTTGTGTTTGTGTTCGGGTTGATTTCCTCTCTGTTTACACTGCTAATCAAGGGACAAAAACTGCCTTTAATTATGTTATTTACCGCGAAGAACAGCTTTAATTGTAGCTGCCACAAGAATGCAAGGAAAGGAAATTTCGCTGCAAACTATTTCCAATTAGACAAAGTTGAAAATTTAGCTCTCTCCCGCTGTTAAGTTTACCACGAAAGAACGAAAGGCACAAAATGAATGCATCACAAAAGAAATAAAGCTTTGCAAAACATCAGTCTTTGTTCTCTTCTTTTATCTTTTCTTTCGAATGAATTATCGACGACTGCAATTGTCGAGTGGAATAGCTTGCAGGAAGAAACTTTGCCCACCCGTGAAATATTTTTGGTAATTAGAAAGCAAATAACTGATAGTGCTTTTTAGGAAAAGCCAAATGTTACTGAGTTAACATTTTCTAGACGTACAACTTCTAATTGACAATTTTTGTTATTGCTGGGGGCTAATGTTACTTACTTACTTACTTGCTTGCTCTCAAATTAACATCCTTCGCGAAAAAATTATTTATTGCTTTAATCCCGGCGTATCGATGGGATACTTTTTTCTGGCTCTGTAAATAAACTTTAACCGGCCGAATTAAACCAACTAGCTAGACAAAGATCGGCGTAAGGCGATCTCTTGAGAAAAATAAACATGCTGTTGAAATATCGCTTGAGGCACCTCAAGAGTGTAGTTAAAATTACATTGCACCTGTTCTACACTCGAGAAACGAAATATATATTTTAAAAGGAATTTTCAAGTCCAAGATCTTACGCGAGATTAGTTAGGTAGACAGGGAAAATTTGAAGGACTATTTTTTCCTCATAGACTTATAAGAAAGTGTGCACTTTTCTGTTGCGTTTTTTGTATGTCGAAAAAACAGTTGGCTTAAATTGGGTTATCACCTAAGCAGAATACTAAAGCACTTTTATTTTAACTGAGCTCTAAAAACCAGAATAAAACAATCTTTATTGCGTACGCGATAACTGCGAGAGAAAAGAACGGTACGATAACATTTAGCAGTGAATTTGCACTCACACCTTTGCAACTACAAAATCAATAAAAAATTTCGAGCAATCTTTACAAATTATCACCTATTCGCGTAGCGGGAGTCTACAAGTCGTTATGACGGCAAAGCCATCCCATTGCGGCGAAATTCACCCCGACTGAAACAAACCTTTCTTTAATTTTCAAAACAACGCACAATGAAAAGCCGTTGAAATGGCTAAAGAGAAAAAGGTAGAAAATAAATGTTTACCCCACATAGAATAGCAGAATACCACGATTTGTTCTCTAATACGACCTTAGTTTTGCCAATTTGCATTTCCAGCAAGTGAAATTTGCCGTCCGTACAAAAGACATGCAAATAAGGGCGAAGAAAACAGTAGGTTTTGATCGTGGTTTTCACGCTAAATTGGTAGGTTGGTTTGAATTGAAAGGGTTAAAAGTTATTCGCATAGAATAAGTTTCGGTAAACAAACCAGTCATCGTAGTAGAAAAAATCGTGGCGGGCAAGTCGAGTGCTTCTCGGGAAAGGAAGTGAAAATATTGCTAGATAAAAACAAGGCTGTCAAGATAGAGTGGAAAAACATTATTTTCAAGTAAGTTGGAGTCTTTAAAATCATTCGCAATTACAGAAAGAAAGACATTAGAATTTCCTTCAATTTTTAAATGTATTTTTTCTGTAAACTGAAGACATTTCACTTTGTAATGACACAACACCTGTCGCGATATGAGAAAATATTACGCGATTTTGCGGGTCATTGGGATTCAAAATCCTTCAAATTGTGATCGTATCTACGATAAATTGCTTTCTTTTCTCGCTGAAACTTATCTTGGAAGAATGCACTATCTTTTGGGCAAAGCCGTTAATGAGGAAATCGAAATTTCTTCTGCCGAATTTTGAAAACGGATTTAACCAAGACTGCAGCGATCAGTTTGGTAGTGAATTAACAACAAAAACATCGAGCGCGAGGAAAAATAGTGGCTTCCGTGAGAATATAATCTTACATTTTTTATCTCGTTTAATGTTAGACTTGCATTTTAACAATCTGATGGTCGATATTTGTCATGATGGGTCTAGCTCATGATATTTTTTTTTTGCTCCATACGAATGACAAGACGCTTGTGTTGGCGAATGACTAGAAATTTGCGCTAAATTATTTGCAGTGCTAAAATGCAACGTTAGAAAACGTATCTTTCTTTCTTAATTTCATAAATAAACAAGAGTTTTAACCGCCCGACATTTCGTCAGTTTGGTTAGAAACGACCTCAAAATGAATAAAAATGTTGAGAATGTTATCCCGCTGAGAAACGGATAAAACCGATTAAATCATAACGTTACACAGTATTTTTAAAAAGGTGCGGGGAAAATAAAAAGAGTTACGTAATATTTCTTTACCTGTAAACTTCCCGGTCTGGTAAGATAGTTTTCTCTGGGAAATCTAAAGTAAGTTGGGTTGTACCTGCTCGCCGTCGAGTTGCTTGTTGTAAACGCCAGCGGCGGCTTTTCGAAATTTTACTGTTGTTATATTAGGGTGATTATAATCTCAAGCAGAACCGCCTTGAGCCTCAAATGCTTTGCTTTTTTTTCGTTACGATATTCTCATGAAACCCGAGTCAGCTGACTTCTTGGAAGTTGTTAAGATTTGAGCCGCTAGCTTTGAAAACCAGAGAAAAAATAGAGGAAGAAACACTTGTGAATTGTTTTGGCTCTTGGGTTTGGTTTTTAATTACTTTGTGTGCACGCTCTCCGCCTTCCACTTAGTGAGTTGTGGTTAATATTTGTTTTATCGATTTTTAGATATCCATTGCTGTACAATCACGGAACTGTTAATTTGTATCCTGTTTATTTATTTTACGGTTTTACCCTGGTGCTGTTTTAAGAAGCAAAGCGAGAGCATTTTATCATGTCATCCTTGTTACGTGATCGCTGTTTCAAACATTCGGTGCTCTCCCTGGTAAATTAGTATTCCACTTAACTTTCGGAAATGTTGCTGATTTGAAGCACCTCAAGTATCGTAGGAAAAAGTACAGCTTAATCAAAGCGTTTTCCGCCGTATGGGCAGAAAACAGGTAAATTAAACTGTCAATTATCGTATCCAAACATTTGCATTGTATGATGTTTTTCCCAGCGGCAATGAGCTCAAAATTTTCATGGCTTATTTGTGATGAAGCGAAATATGCGTTTCCTCATGCAAATTTTGCCGGCGGCGAATTCAAACGTTAAAATTTAAGCTTTCTTTTTCCATTAGTCGTTTGAATGCGGAAACCACTAAAAGTCATCCCAAAATATCACTTCTAGGGTTTAAAAGAGTTTAACTGGCACAACAAGTAATAATGGTGTTCGCAAAATTATTTTTGGTCGCTTTGATCTGTCCTCTTGAAAAAGGTAGCACGGAATTTATAAAATAAAAACTGAATTGTCTTTTTTTTATTAAAAATGACCGTTTCGTCACGGGTTACTGTGATTTTGTACATTTTTTTGGAGGCAGAATAAATTTGCAAACCGCTGCCGAATCCAACAAAAAAATTGCGGTGCTGAAGGAAAAAGAAACCGCTTGCTATAAAAGTGCTTCGACTCAGGAAAGTGTCTAAATGCGTTGTTTGAATAAAACAACCTTTAAAGTGAGAATAAACACAAAAAGACAAAGGAGGCTTTTATTGATGAGAAAAAGAAAACTGCTTAGATGATTGCCATGCACTTTAAGGAGTAATTAACGATACGGCTTTTAGACTAATAATCTACAGTTTTATATATATGTGGTTATAGCGTTTTTTAGTCAGCGACCCCCCAATTAAATTTTCTGACCATCTTCAAACTCTTAATGGTACGCCGAACAGGACACAATATTCTTAAAAAAGAGGAAAACCTCAGTAATATTTGGAAGGAAGAATCAAAAGACATGTTATGCGAATGCAAATTAAAGCCAACAAAATGTTTGCGTTTTACTGGGTTTGCTAAAAAAGAAACCAACGAACTGCGTATTAAAAGAATAATTTACTAAATATTGTTTGTTTTGCTTTTATACGATTCTCGTAAAATACAAAAGTAGACTTTTGAAGTTTGGTTGGTAAAAACCCCACTCGCAGTTTTGGTGGGCCAAGATCCACCAAACATACAGCAAAAAGATAGCTTTTTTCGTGTGTTGGATTTAGCCTGAGGAAAAAGCATCGTTATCTGAACAGCGTGTTTCAATTTGAATTTTTCCATTATCTCTGGTACATTTCAAGAGGCACTTTGTTCGCGGCAGATATTAATCGATCATTACAGCTTTTGTTTCATTTGAGACGGTGGAGTAAGGGACATGCATACTCTAAAATATATCATTATTTTTGCCTCAAGCACAAAAATTTTAAAATTCAGAATTGAAATACATCCTTGTCTAATTCTCTTCCATGCCTTAGCGGCAATCAACACAACATTTTGTACGTGGGCTTAGCTAATCTACATAAGCATCAAGAAAAAGCGAAAATTGGATTCCGGTTGTATTTTTTTCTTTGCTATTCAAAGCAGAAATTATTTGCATATTATATAAAGAACGTTTGGAATAAGTTGTGCTATGGCCCTTATTTGAGGGAACGCAACCAACTGTTCTTGGACAAAAATAGTTTTCCCTAAAAGTGTCATTTTCGTGTGTTTTCAACAGCGTTCATGGAAGATAAAGCACAGCAAATTGTTTCTTTTTTGTGTGTTGGCAAAAACCAAAAGACAGTTTGGGATTTTGAAAGTGAAAATATTTTTTAAGAAGGATAACCTTTATAATATGTTCTATGGGCAAATTCATTTTTTTACGTCTCCAGGGATTTCAGAAACTGCTGGCAAAAATTTTGTTTCCTTTGTTAAGTCTGCCCATAGGTCATTTAATAGCTAAGAAGGTAAACCTTTACAATATGTTCTATGGGCAAATTCATTTTTTTACGTCTCCAGGGATTTCAGAAACTGCTGGAAAACAATTATGTTTTCTTTCTCAAGGCCTGCCCATTGTCATTTGATAGTCAGCCATATTTTTATCTTGCATAAAAAAGTTTTATTTTAAATCGGGACAGTGAAATGTCAGCAGTGGCGATGAGGAAATTGAGTCAGACAAAGTCCCACACGGAACGCCGGAAAAATGTTCAACAGAAAGATTTGCGTTACAATAGCTAAGATGCAGGAATGGTTGCCTTGTCCTCAAAATCTCCGGTACAATGATTAAACCCGTTATTAGGAGACGAAAAGCTTTGTAACTCTGAAAACATGAAGATAATAAACGTTTGAATAGTCTCCATGGATTTGTCTGGGGCGTTAAAATTATCGACGCCGTGAACAATAAGAAAGCAGAATGATTTCCCTGCCTTCACCACGTTTAATTGTGCGCTGTCGTTTGAAATATGAAGCTTTATAATCAATGACTTATTTTAGTTTCCATGTGGAAAATTATCCCCGAAACTTGTATCAAAAACAACTACCATTACATAAAAACAAGCATATGCTTGAGATACATTCAGTCCAAAAAATGAATCGTTTGAATTTGGCCTTTTGGTGAACGTCGCCTTACGTTGTAATATTGTGAATCTTCGTTGGGTCATGAAATAGTCATTGAAACAAATTATTGAAGTGCTAAAATACTCTCTTCTTATTAAAATATCTTTTTTTGACAATATATAGATATGGGTTTGAATTTTAATTGGTCTGGGAATATTCCAGAATTGTCGCTGTTCATATATTAGTTTCCGTCATGAGCTCACGAATCAGACAACAAATGCCGGCTGAGGAAAACAAAACGAAACAAACTTTTAGTTGTTTGATTTTAGGGCAGTCACGGTCTTTTTACACCACAGATTGGTCAGGGAAATCTTAATCAAATACGTATTAACTGATAAAACTGAGGCAACTAAATCTTTTATGATTAAGATATAAAATAAATTGTAACTTCTGCAGTTGCCTGGCGGAAGAATTGGAATTTTCTTCGGCTGAGAGATATTCATTACAATACAGCATTCTTCTAAAAAAAAAGGAAAAAAAAAACTATTCAGTGTACAACACTGTGCACTTTCTTTTAGAAATCGCATTATTTACTTAATAACAACAGCGCAGCATTCCAAAATGTTAATATTAGATTTTAGAATAACATGTACAGTTCAACGTTCTGGCGGAATAAAATATCGACAAGTTTCGTAATACACACCATTTGCCCCACTTCTATCTACCACACACCATATGAGCTACCCTTAGGAAATTACATCTACATATCAGTTCAGCCGTTCTAAGAATTCAATGTTCTATAGCATTCCAGGAACAAGGCCGTGATAAGTTTCGTATCATGTACAGTCTGCCATGCCTGTGTCTCGGACACACCCCATAAAATATTGTTTATCTTAACCGTTTGCTATGCCTTCACCAGTGTAAACTAAAAATAACAAATTAAGCGGCTGAAGGATCAAGCTCTAAAACAATCTACCCAAAACAACTCTCACAGCTGCTATTGCCTCTCCTGGAATAAATTTCTACTCCAGTCTCGAAAGAAGCGAATGGAACTAAAACCTGCTTAACTATATATGTGGACGATATTTCAAGTTTACTTCTCTACATATTTCGATAGGTCAGTAAGCGGCAATATTCTCTCGTAGGACGCGTTTCTTTAAGCCTTGGTCGGCAATATTCTCTCGCTATTTTATTTATTTGAATCAGCGATGTTTTCCGACCACTGGCGGCTATTGTGGGAAATACTAAATCGTATTTTACACGCACAGAAATTTAGAAAGCGTATCAGAATTATATTTGAAACAGAAGTTCTCTCTCTGCGCTGCAAAATATCTATAATATGGCGTTAGTTTTGGACGCTTCGTTAATATTTCCTTAATTATCAATAAAACTCTCTCTAAAAAATGTGAAAAACGAAACGGCATTTTCCTTCGTGCAAAATCACAGCTGTAGACTGCAGCTTGTTCAGCGACAAAACGAGGAACTGTTTCATTTCCAGTTCCCTTTTGTTTTGAAAATCAACATGATCGTTTCGAATGGTCTTTATATTCTCGTTTTATTGCAATAAATATCGTGCACTATAAACTATTTCACAATGAAAAGCAAATTTGCAATAATTTTGGCACGTACTTCTCGGAAAACAAAGAGAATTTATACACGTTCACGGATAAATCAAGCTCAATCAAGTCGGAACTTTTATTTGCCATTGGGAAACTGATAACTTTAAGCGACGTAGCGCCGAAGAAACGCGCAATAGCTCAGGTTTTAGTTTCATTCGCTTCTTTAGAAGCTGGAATACAAATTTATTCCAGAAGTAGCAATGGCAGCTTTTCGAGCTGTTTCTTATATATTGTTCTACAGCATGGTCCTTGCTAAATTTTAATTTTTCCACTTTTCACATCAAGGCGATGTAACCTTAGGCAGTTTACACTGGTGAAGGCATAGCAAGCGGTGAAGATATACGATATGTTATGGGGTGTGCCCCAGATACAGGCATGACAGATTGTTCATCATACGGAACTTGTCTAGGCTTTGTCCCTGGAATGCGTTAGAACATTGAATTCTAAGAACATATACGTGCAATACATGTAATTTCCTAAGGGTAGCTCATATGGTGTGCGTCGTAGCTACAAGTGGGGCGAATGGTGCGTGTTGCGAAACTTGTCGACATTTTGTCCTGCCAGAGCATTGTTTATTTTAAAAACAAATATTAATATTTTGGAATGCTGCGCTGTTGTTATTAAGTAAATAATATTATTTCTAAAAAAAGTACACAGTGGTGTACCCTAAATAGGTTCATTTTTTTGTCATCGGTTTCATAGCAGAAGTTTGTGTTATAAGGATATCTCTCCGCATATTTAAGAAGCTTGTTAAGAAGTGTATACAAGTGGCTGAGTCTTAAGAGCGCGTATACTTGCATTAACATAATCAAGTGCCGTGTGCTGAGCATGGAATAGAGTGCGAAGGCTACTTCGATTTGGAAATAAATCTGCTTGTTACTGTTATCAACACTATACAAACTACCCACCCTTTACGAATCGCGTACAAGTTCGCTTTTCGCGGCGCGCGGCGGAGGCGAGGATGAACAGAATTTTAAAATCCCTGCATTGAAAAACGTTTCTGTATTTTTTTTTAAACACGCAAAAATGCATACACTGATGTTGGAGTTGCCCTCAAGCTTTAATTTCAAAGCAAAACAATGTAGAGTAGTATTCTTCAATAGCGATACTTAAATGATATCAAATTGTTTCGCGTAGAGAAATCACTGGTGGACCTAAGGAGGGCATTGGAACGTGAGTTTTATTCCAACTTAATTATTTTACCGACTCTACGCAACTGATATACAATTACAACCTTTGTAACATACGACGTAAACAAAACTGAAGTGCTGATGTTTTTGTTTTATTTTGTCTTCAGCTTTTTGTGCTAAGACATAGGAAAAGCTAAATTGTTCGAAAACCCATTCCCAAAATCGCTCGTGCGGTTCTAGCGTCTTTTTGGCGGTGATGTTGTTTTCAATACCAGTTTGTTTTGTTACTATACGTTTTAAAATACAACCACTAATATAAAGACCATGTTTACATAACCACATTGTCTAATAATTAACACTCTATCATAAGCTCCATGCAAAAAGAACCCCACGTGGAACAAAATAACCTTCATTATGTTAATTATTGTCAAGCAAACAAACGGGCGATCTTGAGGTTGTCGGGCACAAGATCAAGAAGCCATTTCAATTCATTTGTTGTGGTAATAGGCAGGTGTCTGTTACGACAGCTATCGAATAGTCGCGTGTTGTGTGAGCACGTGGCGTTTCGTCGTTGCGATCAAAATATGATCAGGGTTTTAAAATAATCGGAAAGTGCTTTCGGTGGGAGGTCTTGCTATCTGATGGAAAGAATAAAAAGTCCATAAAGGCTACAACGATTGCCCCAAGTGTTTTTTTGCCAACGGCGCAAAAACAGCTTTTTCCTAAACAAGAGAAAATATTGGTCAACTTTGCTGATATTGATTCTTAAATTATTGAGCGTGTAATTTGAAAGAGAAGGCATTCACATAGCAGTTCTGTAGTGTTAAGGCATTGCAGCTTTGATATTTGTTCATGAATGCCATGTGAATCTCTGGGCAAAAATGTGCCAAACTAGGTAACAGTTTTTCACAAAGGACATTCGGCCGTGTTGTAGTTTCCCCGCTGTGTCGAAGTTCCATGAAGTATCTGATAAACATTGATTTTGTTTGTAAATAACGCTGTATGGAGCCTTAATTAAGCCCGCAGTGTTAAAGTAACAATCATCACCTTTCAGCAGCGCCGTAGAAACGATCGGATGATTATATAATAGCTATATAATGCGGAAAAAGTTGGCGCAATTTGCTCTTTATAAGATTGCTAGAAAATAATCAAATTTGGAGAACGCGACCCATTTAAATTGTACTCATTTTTAAAATTCACCTTCGTTATGGCCTGATGTCATCTCTTTGCTGTTTTCTAGGTCTGTGACGTTTATTAACGTGGAAAATGTCTTTGATTTAAATAATCGTTTATAGATGATCTGACACAGCTGCAAATAATCATACGATATTATTTCTAATACCACTTACAAGATTTGCACTTACTACATTAAATCAAGTTGTATCGGTCGTTACAATTACGTTTTCACTCTTAGCGGGTTTTCCATCTTTTTTTGTAACAAGAGCTTAGATTGGTAAATAATATTATATTCTCCATTTGTTTTTGTAGTTTTTATAACTGTGTAAAAGGACTATTTAGGTTCTGTCAACGATACTTTAGTGAGATTGTTTTCAGGGGAAGTTTTTGCTATGTTATAAAGGTCTTTATCATAAGTCAGCTCTTGTTCACGATAGAGAAGGAAACATCACACAATAGAACTCAACAATCTTGGATGGCCACCGACAATCCCAGATTACAATTTTCAACTTAATTGCGCTCGTATTATCGTAAATAGAGAATACGCATAGAAGACTGAATGTCAGTGTTTACAGTTTGATTGCGATGCACGCGCGAATAGCAGGCTCGGGTAAGCTCAAAGTGAAAGAAATCTTACTAGCACTTTTTTACTTTTCTTGGCGCTTAGTTGAAGCGTCCAGTTTGTAGATAGAATGAAAGTGTCTACGCGCGCAAACAAAAGAAGGACATTATCTATCTGTAGATTTCAGTAATCAATATTTAAAATTCTTTCCGAAACCCGCCTTGTTTGAAACAAGGAAGTTCGTTTATATGGGACGTTATAATTACGTTTTTGGTTTTCAATCGACGTTATTGACGTGACTTCTGCGTGGAAATCGCGTGCCCGCTGTGAAACTTGATCTTTGACAAATACAATGGCTTTGAATTGTGTGAAACGTTTAATTTTTCTATTTAATCATAATTTAGACCCAACAGGATGTCCTGACGCACCGGGAAGTTAAACAGCTCAATAACCAGCTGTCAAACTAAGGTATCACATTCGGCTTGTTTAAACATTATATACCACGCAACGTGCAAGAAAAACATGAGTTCCTTTGTTCCTCGCTGTCGAGTCATTTAAACACTTTTTACCCCAAGGATGTTCCTGGTGGGAGGCATGTAGTCACGGAGAGCATCATTACGCGTCGCGACTGCCGGAAAAGAAGCCATTCACTTACAAAAGTGCGCGCCACACGACCATTCGCGGGTTTCTGTAGAATCTAAACTTCATTCGCTGACGCTTTGGAAAGATAGAAAAGTGAAATGGAAAATGGCAATTGAATCGTGTGTTTCCGGAGTTCATCTGGGCTTGGCATAGTGACTGCTTGTCAAAAGAGAGTTTTTGAAGATCCTCTCGGCAAAGGCAGCGAGAAGAGCGCGCGAGGATGGTGGTACTGTCTGCTTTGTTTGCCGATCAAGTGTCAAAAAGCGTTAGTTACAGCACTACATTTACTTAACTGCTTTGTTGGAATTGTTTACGAATGTAAGTTTATTAGAGCGACAGTTCATGTAAGATAAAACGTTTTGGCGAATACACAAAGTTTTACGCGAAATTGGCGGTTTTTTAAAATGGGCGGTAAGGTTCGGCGGTTGCGGAAGCCGTACGGAACCTAACTTGAGATCATGCCCCTTCCTCCGTACTTATCACTCACAAAAAGAACGCCTGATCGCAGGCTATACGGTAGATTTTTCACTTAAGCTCCCCTCACCCTGTACTCCTTCAACCTCAGCTAGCGAGGTGTGATATAAAGTCAGTGATAGAGGAGGTGTATTCACGATCAAACAATGAGAATAGTGTTATGACTGCAAGACAGTTAATCCAATCTAACCCCTTATTTTTAAGTATAAATTTTCTTTATCTGAATGCGGCTCGTTATTAACAGGATGTGTGAGAAATGTGTTCGCTTTGTATTCAACAAAGAGTCGTGAAGAATTCATTCAGATAATGCTTTGTCAGAGGAAAATGAAAATCGTGTTGGTTTATAGAGAAAGCAGTGGTAACAGAGATTTTTATAATGTGGTCTTTTGTAAATATGTAAACGATCCCTTTGTTCGACACTTTGTAATTTAGTCAAATGACTTCATCATTGCCTTTCACTGAAGGACAAAAGGACACATGCGCGATATGGAGCGTGGAGAGAACAACGAAACAAAACAACACTAAAACAATAATAATGGTAGTAGTAATAACAAAAACAGTTCCTAATAAATAACGAACGTTTCTGGACTATGGTATACGTTTCTCTCTATCTTGATATTACCTTCCAATAAAACTGCTTCTTCACGGGATGTTAGCCTTAAGACGCGGGCACCCGTCATTACGCGCTTCCGCTACGAGCGTTCAACGTGGAACGCTCGCAGATGTTGACGGCGCGAAATGAGTCACATGGTTAAATTCCGCCGTGAATAAACTATTGCTCAAAAGTAAGCTAAAGAGAGAAATATGACTGGAGCGAGAGTTACGACTTAAATTCAGTTTTAACCTGTTTAATTTGCAAACAAATTGGTATACATAGTACCTCGTTAAAAAGAACTCTTTTGCCTCCATTTTGATTCATTTTTTTGTTTTCTCAATAAAATTTTGGAAAAATTTTTACCTCCATGACAACTGCTCATTCCGCAAACCGTTCTTTTCTTAGCATCCCTGAGCGTGTTTTTCATGTCAGCAAAGTTAATGCCCTGGCCGGGGCAATGCGTTGTGTTTTTGGGCAAGACACTTTACTCCCATAGTGCCTCTCTCCACCCAGCTGTATAAATGGGTACCGGCGAATTTACTGCTGGGGGTAACCCTGCGATTGACTAGCAGCCCATCCATTGGGGAGTAGAAATACTTCAGTCGCTTCATGCTACGGAAACCGGGATAAGCTCCGGCCCGATGGGCCACTAGGCTCGAATGCAGAATTCCCCTTAATGTAAATATCCACGTAATGCTGTTATGTGTACAGCGCCGTTTACAAGCGAATGACAGAAGAGTTTTTTGTATAAATTCTAGGGAGGCCACGCCACAATTGGAGACGTAAGTACAGGTCTTTCGATGGTCTCATGAAAACGTTGCCGCGCGAAAACTGGAGACGAAGATAAAGTTAGATAAAGGACTGTTTGTAATCTGAGCTGGGTAAAGAGTTGACGATGCGCGGACATCCTTGGAAAAGTCGGAGAAATGAAAAACAAAGAAAAAGGGACACTTTGACACTTTTGCTTGCACAATCTCAAATCGTTGGACAACCTTGAAAAAGTTTTTGCTACAAGGATGGCACAAAGATGAGACCGCTCGTCTCCCACCAATGTGACCCGGGTTCGAATCCTTGACCAGTTATCATATGTGGGTTGAGTTCGTTGGTTCTCGTCCTGGCTCTGAGGATTTTTTTCTGGGCTCTCCGATTTTCGTCCCTCCACAAAAAAAAAACAACCTTTCCAAATTCCAATTCGATCTTTCACAGGACCCCTTTAATAATAGTGCCCTTGGCTCGGGCCCTTCGCACTAATGAGTTGTCCTGACTAAATATCCAAAATTTGTTTATTTTTAATAGGCCTTATATTTTGTACGCAAATTGACGCGGTTCGCGGCAAAAAATTATAGGCAAATGTATGGAAAATAAAAACGTAAATGATCGCTTTCTAACCCAGCTACCTCCTTCAAACTTGGTGAATAAATAGTTTTGCTGAGTATGTTTACTTTACGATTCATAAGTTGTCTAGAATTCAATTTTTGAAAAAAAGAGTATTTGCCATCGGATTCCCATACAAACACTGTAATTTCTAACTGCGTTGCCTACCCGTCAAGATGGCGTCGAAAACCGTGAAAAGGCCTACAGCTGGCCTATTCGTGGTATTACAACCATTTCTGTGCAGGCGTGCTTCTCCAAAAACTAAAGAGTGTAGTTCAAACTTTTTGACATGATATAAATCTTTTCCCTCGCTGAATATGAAGCTAAAGCGGTTCCTTTGCAAAGCCTGTTACATCTCCCTTAGGATGCAAGGCGTTTTTACTTGCCCTCAAAAGTTTCAGCAAGAAGCGAGAAATTCGAAACGCAAAAATGGCTGCGAAGATATTTTCGCGCTTGTTTTTTTTTTTTTTTCGATAGCCTAGCCTAATCAACTCTGTCGCATGTTAATTGTTTGCGCGGTTATTTCGTTTGTTAAATTGTCCACATAATATGAGAACATTGAACTTTTTTTTAGCAAGCGCGTTGATTTTTGCTGGTTTTTATGCCGATAACAATGCACTTATTATGTTCTAAAGAGCGCTTTGGTCGCTTGGCTGGTTGTGAAGAGGCTGCTAATGCGTAAAGGAGCCGGCTTCCTGTGAAGTGTTTCGAGAAGATGTACTTTCCCTAAGGGCTCTTATAAAGAACAAAAACAGCTACATCATGATTACGTATAGTGCTAATTAATTTACCATCGATAGACATCAGGTCTTTGCGGACACTTGAAGTGCTTGAGAAGCTTAGCTTAATAGACTCGCCGTCCTCTTGAGGCATTTCTGTTTATAACGTCGTAGCGAAGTTGATGAATTGTTTGTCACTGGAAATTGATCTTATAATTTTTCAGATTTTAGTTGCAAGCGTAGGGTTTGAAAACCATTTAATGCCAAACGCCTGAATTGAAATTTCTTTGAATTTTTGTATCGAGAATTCGGTGATATATCATTGATTCAAGACACCGTCCTCTATTTGATGAAATACTTTATTCTCATCACTGTCTGTTTGACAATATATGGAATATTGTATGGAGAAAATAATGTCGGTCACTCTTGGAACCTTTCTCAGTCCAAATAAAGCAAAATTGTTTGCGTAAAATCCTATTCATTACATTCAGGTGTGATTGCCTGTTAAGGAGTTTGTTTTGATGTTACTTCGAAGTACTTTTCGACTTTTTTTTTTACAAAAGACGGGCCTTTTGTTAACTACTCACCCGCAAAACCAATGGCGCCTGTCGCATAGCTTATTCCAGAATGATTCAGCGAATAAGTCAGGACCTTTCTCGGCGACACTTAAAACATAAGCGTCTCAAAATGTTCAAAATGTTGTCTAGTTTTGTTTTCAACTTTCAAAACCTCGGTGAAATCTTCGATTTTAACTCGGATTTTTACAACCTACATGCACTAATTGACTTATTTTCGCAAATTCCATAAATTCTTGCTATTTAGGCGCTGTGGAAATGCGGAAAATGTTTTCTTCTACAAGATTGCCCAGAAAAATTGATGCAATCAGAGAATTTTCGTGGTTAAATGCGTTACTTAATTGTTTGCAGCCCGCAACAGCTTTAAAGATTTCTTGACTCACAACCTGCTCATTTAAAAGCAGGGAACTAGTAAATGCGGTGGTATTGACCGACATGTGACAGGAAGCGTGGGTTTGACCACTGTAGCGGCTCATTTTCCACTCAGAAAGCTCTCAAATGTGGTGGAACAATATCGTATCGAACAACACGTTGCTAGAGATTCTGTACCCGCTTTAGATCTCATGGAAGATATTTCGTAACTCTTTAATGGGCACTGAAAGGCGTGAGGTGTCAGCTTCTGTACGGTCGTGTTCTTTGAAATGGAAATGTTTCATCAATGTAGTTGTTTCAAATTTAGTGCTTAGAAAGTTGTTTTCCAAGCTCTAGTACCTTTAGAAATATCACTCGTTTTATGTAGAAGCCTCGTTATCAAGGATAGCGTCAATTCCTTCTCATCGCAACGAATGTGTTTCCTTTAGCTGGAAATTAACGAAACTAACGTCTTTTTGTTTGCGCGATTAAGCACGTGCGTGGTGTAGGGCGAAAATATAACTCAAGAGGTATCCATGAATCTTACACAGCTATCACTCATTTCCTTTTCAAGTGAGTTATATTGGCTTTTAAGACATACCGCCGCTTAGTAGTTATGACTCTGTACATTCCGCTTGCTTTATTCGGGAGCCTATTCAGCAGTTAAGTAGTCATTATTAGCACACGGTTTTCAAACCCAAATATATATGACTCCTTTGTCAATGCTACTCCTCTGTACTTTTTTGATTGAGTAATTACACAGCTTCAGCGCTGAACCATTCAAGGACAAAGGGTATCGAAAAAACTGTGACTGCGTTCGTAGTTGCAGTGTTTTCACATCATCGGACTGATACATTGTATCAATACTTTACCCCCTGCTTTAAAATTTTCAATATTTCTGTTTAGTAATGGCTGATTATTTTTATCTTAAAATTCCAGGAATTCTTTGCATTTAATTAAAGTTTGATGATTTGTTTATATCAACGCGCAAATGACGTGGCTTTCGCTATTAACTTACAGAGTTTCCGTGAAAGATCTGTTAATTAATCCCCTTTACGGAACCTTTTCTGATAATCTCCACCTTCTCTATGAACCCCCCCCCCCCCCCCTCTTCTATCTAGATAGCAGGCTAATGTTGATAGTAGGGCCATCATTCTTGCAGATTGTGGACTTTGAGCAGTCTTTATTTTCTGAGCTCGTCCATCTCGAAGCGAAAAAAAAAATGCGCGAGTGGAGCTAAAAGCTGGGAAAATAATTTGCGCTGTCATTTTCTACTCCCCTTTTTGAAACAATTGATACCGCGTTCTTGACCCTTCGCACGTCCATGTCGTTGTTTTAAAATGCGTTTGAAGACAGATCTGTTTAATAGGGTATGACGATGGGTACAGTCTTGTGAGAAGAATGATCCTGTCATCCTTAGTTTTTAAACCTCCTTATTTACCGCGCTTTTAATTAGTTTCATAAGTCATGGTAACCTCACCGAAGCGAACTCACAGTCAACGCTAGGGAAGGGGAAAAGCCGATGCAGGAACTAGGCAACAGAGGTCTATACTGTCCAGGGACTAATTAGCTCGTGCTTAAGAGGTTCACCCTCAGTCTTGCGTAGCCCGGAATATGGCCTAGCTATTTATCACTGTTGTCTCAGACATTAACGGCCCCGCCTAAAGCGCGCGAAAATTATTTGTCAAACTTGGTTTAAAATACAGTGAACTTGGTCTCGGAAAGAACTAAATTAATACAAATACTACCTTTAAAATATGGAAATCTTTAACATTCGATCTCGACGCCTTTGCGGTACTGCTATAGACGCACAACTTTGTACGGCCTTATGTGCTACTTTACACGAAGAGCTACCCCGCGCCCCCTGTTTTCCCACCGTACCGCGTCAACTGACCGGCGCCTGGGGACGAGGCAGGATTACGTAAGTAAGTCATGGACAACTGTGTTGTGGAAAGCGGGCAGTAAGCGGGCTAGAAAGGCTCTAAACAGTCGCGCAGCGGTGAGGAAACGCTTTTAGGTGGGGGGAGGGGGAGGGGGAGGAGGGGGGGACAGAGGATCCTTTACCTCCTGGTTCCCGTATCTTTTACTCCCGCCTCCTGCTTCCCGCCACTTTCCGTAGTGGTTTCCACCTCTCGATATAAGAAAGAAGAACAAATTCCCCACAGACTCAAAAGAGAATCAGAAAAGGTCGTAAACTTGTTAAGGTGTTTTTATTGTAATAATTATTTTCAGTGTTCTCAGTTACAGATCGAGTAAGTCATGTAAGAGAAGAAGCTAACTCAACTACACCTGCTTGTAAACGTTGTAAATATAATGCTTTCTATCGTGAACAAGTGATCTAGTGATTCCGGCGTTTTACTGGAAAATAGAAGCATGCAGCAAATATAATATAAGGTGTAAGTTCGTAAAAGGTGTTTCAATAAAAATAAACATCAATGTTTCATATGCTACATGGCAAGGTAGTCAACCTTACTGTATACGATTCAACAGTCGGGAGAACAAGACAACTTCCAGCCCAGGGTCGTCTCCTTCCCGTCGTTGCGAACCTTGCTATCACTTTATCTCGCTACCATCTCACTTGAGGGACAAAGTGTCTCTTTTGGTAGGTTCCCGTAAAAATATATAACTAAACAAATGAAATGAAATGAAAGTTATCACTTTATCTCGTTACCATCTCACTCGAGAAATCAAGTGTCCTTTTTGGTAGGTTTCGGTAAAAGTACCAGAGGAGTTTTAGATTCCTAAGACTTAGTCGCACCAGCTTTATACTTCCAACTGGACAATTCAAGCTCCTTAGCAACACATTTGAAGAATACCGTGGGCTTCTGTTCATTCAGTCCCCAGCGTGATGAGTAATATTTGAGCTGTTTAGTGTGCGGTTATTGTTCATGATGAGCCAGTGCAAGGTACTGCCGGACTTTACTGGCCAACTCTGCCTTCTTGTCTTTAGATTTTACAGCAACACCGCGCTTCTTGAGCCAGTCAGTTAACGTCATGGTGTTAACCTTGTGGAGCTAAAGAAGATATGTGGTCTCAGTTATCAACCTAGAAATCACTGCATTTTTTTCTCTCGTTGAAATTGTTTTAAAAGGATATCCGTGATCACAGATAGCTGCTCAAAAAGGCAAGATGTATGTAGCCTGATTTCAGACGTCTTCCTCTGGGCGCGCGCTCCCGAGAAAGGACAGTCGTCTTTTCTCGAGCTCGGAAGCGTGCGACCAAAGGAAGACGTCTGAAATCAGGCTAAGTAAGCTTTTAAGTCCTTATGAAGTATTACTATCTGCGAAACAATAAAAAATTAAACAATGGAGTTCTTTCCAAAAAGGATTTTCCCTGCGCAAAAAGGTTTAATGGAATCTGAGCCAAAGTTAAGAAGGGCCTCGCATTTCCACCATTAAAAACTTCGCCATCTTTAGTCATCCTGGCTTCCTTATGGTTCCTGTCATTTCAATAATCCTGTTCTTAAAAATCAAGCCAATATTTCTGGGTTTCATGTGGTTTGAGGTACTCAACTCGTTTTAATAATAGATGATGTTGTGCCTTTATTATTAAACAATAGATAGAAATCAAATTTAGCAAATTTAAGAAAAACGAAGTGATTGATTCACCTGATCCTGTATGGCCAACTTTCTTACATCGACGTGTTCTTGAAGTTTTTGCTTTGGCTTTGACTTTTTTGGAGGTGTGTCTTCATTTGTAAAACCATTGACCTACAACAACACCGAAATGGAAAGCAAATTCAGTTATGAGCCCGATGGCTGTTACCCTCGCATGTATGGCATACTAGTCCATTGCGAATAACACCCCCCCCCCCCCCCCCCACTTCCCCCTTGTTACGAACTACGAACTCATGTGCATGGCGCTTACCATTAGTCAGAACTGGTCGGCCAGACCGGTATATTCGATAGCAGAATTCTGTTGTTAGTCAGATTTGCCCTGTCAAATCAGTCAGTGCATAAATATTATACATTGTTATGGTGGATTTGTAGGAAAATCTCGTAAAGAAGGCCCATTTCACATTCAAAACCACCGGACAGGCCGGCCAGTTCTGACAAATGGTAAGCGCCCAGGACACTCCTTATTGCACTTACTGTTACGCAAATCTCTTTTCGAGTTAAAGCAGCAGCGCTTTTTACATGAGCCTCTGGCTCGGATATAGCGGGCAATCTCATCCCGCGTCGTGGCGTTAATAAATTGATTGATTGATTGATTGATTGATTGACTGATTGATTGATTGATTGATTGATTGATTGATTGATTGAGAATTTGTAGCTACACCAAGAAAAAATCCCTGTAGTTGATCCTAACATATTAAGAGTCTCCTTGAAAATATGTCGAAATTCTAAAGGCGAAATTAGATATTGATAACTCTTTTCAGTTTAAAGGGTATACATGAACAAGTGAACATGCACAGCGTACCTGTCTCTTTCTTGCTAAGAAGCCGCTCGATTGAATTGAAGTAGAAAAAGGTTCAAACAAAAGGCCAGGTCTAACGCCTTCTGGGACATGACCTGTTACTGATGTGGGAAGTCTGTTTGTTAAGGTACCGCTCATTGTTAAATAATTTCCATCCCTCATGTTCCGTTGCTCCATGTTTAGACTCGCAGGGTCTCCCACTGGCCCCTGAGTTGTGTTGCTTGTGGACGAGGTAGCACGATGCCTACCGGTAGGTGCTTTTGTTATTACAAGCCCGGGCCTTGTTTGGGGTAAACACTTTGAAACTTGCGTCGAGGAATGAAGACACTGTGCTGAATCCATATCATGTCCGTTACACGATGATTCACAAAAAACTGTCAAAGGGGAATTCTTGGACCTTGATTCGATCGTCCGCTCCTGACTTAAGGTTAATGAAGGAATTTCACCAATGTCTTGACTTCTTCCTCCGTTTATACCTCGTCCCTTCATATTGCTTTGATTGGTTTGGCAGCTTCTCATTTCAGGTAGGGTATGATCCAGGCCCAAGTTGCTCTCTTCAAATGCATTTTCCATCGTTTCTCGTTCTACTACTCGGGGTGTATTCAGGGACGAAACTGAAGATAAAGCGTTTTGCCCGTTTGCAGCGGTACGAACCATAGGCACTCTTGAGACAGTCGTTGCCGCCCTTGGTGTAGCTTCTCTTGCAAAAGCTGTTGTGTGTCCGCTGTTTTTATTCCCAGCTAGTTCGTTGACATGGCTCTGCGCTCTTTTCCTCGAGAACATGGGAATGATTCGTGCGCCAGACGTGGAGAAGCGAACTAAGCTGCCAGACGCTGTTTGCTCGGAGCCATCGGAGCGCATAACGCGTGTACTGGTGAAACGAGGCACAAAAGGTGTTGATGAATGGGAAGTAAATGCTGAACCAATGGGCGCGGTAAAGGGTTGATTAACAGCACTGTTGCGCTCTGTTAGGGATTGCATTTGAGAAGATTCCTGAGGCGACATCAGCTGAGACGTTGAAGGAGAAGCCACTGCTTGCCTTTTATCTTCCTGTGTACGCTGTGCTTGAATGGCAAACGGTCTGCAGCGACTGAACTGAGGAGGTGCAGTTCTGGTTAAGTTAATGTGGTTTGCATTGTTAGCGTGTTGGAGTCGGCTTGTTGGGTAGAGTGGAGAGGAAGTCAAAGTTAAGGGTGACCCACACACAGCAGGCATGCGGCAGGATAGGTCTCTTAGAAAAGAGCTGAAAATCAGCTGGTGATCACAGCGAGGGGACACCAAAACCTGACTGCTGCGAATGCAACTCGCTGGGTATCTGATATTTGTTAAGATCTTCAAAACTTAGTCTTTTTAAATTGTGATGTTTCTTTTAGGGGTGTATTTCCTTTGCTGTTACACAAGCATGAGTCTATTACCGGCGCTATATCACCATGAAAAAGGTGAACTGAACCCGATAAATGCAGAAAACAATTATCTTCCATTGTAGTTTCATATGTTATTGAAAGCCTCATCTCCGTCAGCCAAAAATCTTTGTAAATAACTTAGCCAACTTAAACATCCTCGGAGAGGTAAATTAACTGCCGTAGAAAATTTTTTGAAAGCTGACGATTCGAGCATTAGACCTTTGTTCCGGCGTGAGGCTAACCCTCGAAACGTCTGCTTTCAAAATTTGCTATGGCGGTTAAAGGTAGGCTAGATTATCAGCCGCTAGATTGCAAAACAGCCGTATTTTTTTGCGAACGCGCTCAAGCGATCTTCGAACGCGAGGTCTGGAGCCAATGTCAAAACGGAGAGTGACTTAACGATTTTAGAGAAAAAAAACGGCTGTTTTGCAGTCTAACCGGCCACTGTTCCTTAAAATGAACTGAGAGGGCGGCGGCAGAAATCGAACCGGATAGGTTTAGTGCTTCACTTCCATACTGTCGCAGTAAAACAGGTTTTTTTAGAAACTAGTCGCTTTGTTTACTTACCAAATCACCCCGTATGAAAACTTCGTGCGTAAAGGATACGTAAAAATTTTCCCTCTAATGTAGTAGAAATGCACGTTGTAGAAAACGTTTTCTTCGGGTGGAAGTCTGTACCCATACTGTGAAAACAAAATAAAACGACTGAGGCTTTTGGGTTAGGAAGAAAGGTAAGTAACTGGACAGTTTGATTCAGTCTGCTAAACCTGTAAACCTTGAATCTTTGTTGAAAAACTCTTTAAGTTTCCGACTTTTATTATCCAGTCAAAAACAGGCGAGAACACTCTCTCGGAGAGTGGAATTCGCCGGTCCTTGTTTTCCCAGCTGGATTACAGCAAAACGCAGGATAAGGTATTCATATCCTGATTTCTCCCGATAAAGTGTTTGTTTCAAGTCCTTTTCTCTGTGAGACTGAACCACTAGAAGTTCTCCCTTTGTCTGATAAATATACACGGAGAATGATAGCCATTTTGAAATACCTTTACTAATTATAGATTTGCACAGAATTGGCACTAGACATCCATCTTAGCAAGCCAGAAATGAAATTACATGTATACAAGGGAACTGTATCGTACAGTTTGTAACTCTGTTTATTGTGAGATTTTTGTGTGTCATCGTGAGACCGTGACATTGAACTGAAAACCGTGAGTCGCGCCAAAATCGTGAGACTTGAGAGGTCTACACTGTACAGTCAGTTAGGCCATCCCTTTTTTTTTCTCTGTTTAGCGTCCTCCGACCGACCCAGATTTTCGCGTTTTCAAAAAAAAAAAAGTTATGCAGAAGGCAATGACACATTATTTCAAACAAATGTCACTTTAATCCGAAACAAAGGCAATTTTTTGCCATACAGTTTTGGTGGTTCATCCTTTTTTCGTTGTTCTCGCTTGAGTTTAACCACGACGTAGATTTTTCCTTCCCTCTTTGCCGCCATGTTGACTTTATAACCACGTCTTGTTGTTTCCAGGCTCTACGGATATTACGCTGAGATACCGGGCCTCCTAGTTCCAGACTCCTTTTTTGTTTCTTTTTTTTTTCTTTTCCGACCGACCGACCCAAAATCAGAAAACGCATTCGACAATAAACGAAAAAAAAGGGGGGGGGGATGGCCTTACAAGGCTGAAGAAGCTGTTAGCTATTCGGCAGTCACACACGGTTGTGTTGAGTGGCATTTTCTTGTTCCTGTCAAAATTTCAAGTTGTTCCCCGTCAAACGTCGTTATGGGATAAAATACTGAGAAATGGGGCGTAAAGCGGTCCCATCCGTTTTGTGAGTTTTCGGAGCCTCGCATGCATTTGTGTCATACGCGGTAAAATTTGTTAGCCAACTTACCATTAGTTTCCAATGCTTTCTTAATTCTTCGTAACTTGCGAACGGGCAGCCTTCTGGTAGTTGATGGGTTATGCTAAATATCCTTCCTTTTTTCAAGCTACGGAGAAAACAAAATGAGTGAGCAATGGTGAGATATAATTAATGCACATAAAGTCAAGAGAACTGCTTGCCCCTGGGTATGGATTGCTTGTCCATTGCATATTGCCTTACGGTATCTTGTCAGGTTTCCACAAAACTTCATCAGCAACCTTTTGCATTCTAGATGAAAAGGAGCACTGAAAGTGTTTTGTCCGAGAACAAAACACGATGACCGCACAATGCCGACCATTAATTAGGCCAACAAGCCGGTTTGCTAGTTGTACAATCGACTTGAAATTAAAAAGAAATATTTTGGGGCGAAACTTGAATATGTATGTTTTGGATAAGTTGGAAAATCGTCACAATTTTTCACCATTTATCCGACGTAACGATTTGTAAGTTTAGCAATAGCCTAACGAAGCCGAAAGAAACGAGTTTAAGTTTGGCACTTCTGAAATAAGCTTACCTTGGTAACACAAAGCACAAATCGTCAGAAATAGCTGCATCACTTATCAGTGCCTCACTGTTGGCGTTAAATTCCTCCAGTGCTCTTGTTGACGCGGTAAAATGCTCCGGCTGGAAAATGAAAAAAAATGTTGTGTTATCTCACCCATTAAAACTGTACTTAACTTAAAAAATCATGGCTTTTAGGAAAGCAAATCATCGCCCTCCTCCCGAGGCATATCTGGCCTATTACAACATATGCAACTCACTACTCAACTATGGAAATAAAAACATGTAACTGGTGATATGCGCGAGAAACGCCAATCAACAATATCGGTTGAAAACCCAGCATATTTGCTCTGTCTTGTTAGAATATATTGCACGAAAAACTAATTAAATATTTGCATTTGTGAGTAGATGGTCAATTACCAGTACAAAATGATAGAACCTACGAAAGTAAAACACCTTTGCCCGTCCAGGTGTGGGAACTCAAAAATACTTAATAAAAATCTCGCCTTCTCACGAGTTTAGTAAGGTCGAGTCTGCGTTCGAGCCTAGTGGTCCATTCGACCGGCGCTTAAATCGATTTCGGTAGCATGAAGCGATTAGGAGTATTTCTACTCCCCCCGCTGGGTGGAGGGAGGCAATGTGTAAGTAAAGCGTCTTGCTCAAGGACAAAACACATGCAGTAATCCCGGCCAGGGCTCGAACCCGGACCGCTCGCTCCGGAGTGCAGCGCACTAACCATTGGGCCACCCACCCACCGCGCCTCGCACCTTACCAGTTTGGAGTCTTTTAAGGAGGCTCACAACGGTTTCCAGCAATTTCAAGCTCTTAAACTTTGATGGGCCAGTACTACAAATCTTTATCAGTTGCTGCTACAATAATGATATCGAACAAATGTCCAATCATTGCTGAATACGTTGTGGTTATTTTCATGACGTCATTGGTTACTATAGCAACAGTTTTACCCATTAAAAACACCCTTAATTTTCCCTTTAAGTGCTTATAACTCAAAAACGAGTCCGGTGACCCCCATTTTTTATTATTGAATAATCATTGGCATGTTAAGATGCAACTTTTTGCAAAGTTAAAAAAAATTCTCCGGAGCGGTTTCAGAGCCACCTTAAATTTTCGAAAATTTAAGGTGGCTCTGAAACCGCTCCGGAGAATTTTTTTTAACTTTGCAAAAAGTTGCATCTTAACATGCCAATGATTATTCAATAATAAAAAATGGGGGTCACCGGACTCGTTTTTGAGTTATAAGCACTTAAAGGGAAAATTAAGGGTGTTTTTAACGGGTAAAACTGTTGCTATAGTAACCAATGACGTCATGAAAATGACCACAACTTATTCAGCAATGATTGGACATTTGTTCGATAGCATTATTGTAGCAGCAACTGATAAAGATTTGTAGTACTGGCCCATCAAAGTTTAAGAGCTGGAAAGTGCTGGAAACTGTTGCGAGCCTCCTTAAACTGCTTTGCTCACATGATTATGTGCATCGTCTTACCTTGCACGGGGTTGATTTCAGAGAACAAGCTTGTAATCCAATGCATATCTTGTCACTTATGGCTACTTCCAAAGCTGTAATCAGTTTTCAAACGCATAATCAAGCTATCTAATGTACAAACAATTAATTGAACCTCGCTTCTTATACGGACATTATAGGGCCACACGAAAGTGTCTGTACTAGGGGGTGTCCATAATTCTTAGGGGTGGGAGGGATAATATGAGGATTTAGAGGGGGGTGGCAACCATGTTCTCTGGTAACAACTATAACACCTAGGGGGAAGGGGGGGGGGGGGGGTATTGAATAGTTTTAAAGCCAGAGACCTGGAAAGAGGGTCACTCTCTTCAACTGGAAGTAACGTCGGGTGACTTCGTAATTGGCAATGAAAGAAGTATGGCTATTGCTTTTGTGTGGTTTGGAATTTGACATACATTAAGTAGATTCCGCTGTTTCAAGGAAGGGTACATTTTTCTCAATGTCAGGTATTTTTAAGACCAAAAATATAGAAAAGCAGTACTTACTGATTGCATTTAGTTTTGAATTCTCCTGCATGAAGTCACGACCTACAAGTGGAAATCAATAAAAATTTTATTCTTATAAAGGGTTGACAATAAATAACTTTGCTTAGAAGAGCCAGAACTCTTCCGTTCATATTGCTTTATGTTAAACAAGTATTTAATTCTTTTTAACTTACAATCGAAGGGTATCGGATAATATTACAGATGCACTGCTCAGCGAAAGAAAGAAAGTTATTGACACTGAGAGAACGAAATATTTAAAATATAAAAGATGCTCTAGTAAGTAACATTTTCATTTCAACAGTGATGCTATTACTGTAACTCGATCTTCTTGCAAATATGTCTATAAAGACCTATAAAGGTTTTCAGCCTGGAGATAAAGCACACATGGCAGCTCAGCTGAACATGTTTTTCAGTACAAAACTTCCACCCAATCTGTGAATAACACACCTTGTACAAGAAACTCGCCAGCTCTGTTCCACAGTGGTGCAAGTTTTTGTTTCATTGTGAACGAAAAACAAAACTGAAATAGATTCTTTGTCAGATCCACTGGCTCTGTTCTCTGTTAACAGAAGATAAACTTATTTGTTTATTATATACAAATACAAATTTTACGATAAAGGATCATGAAGCACAGAAGTACTCTAAGAGAATGATTTTCTCCCGGACAAGCTGTAAGGCTCATGGATAATTTTGTCATTTCTGTCGGGACAGGACTGAGAATGTTTATTTGACTTCTTGAGGTAACAAACGATAAATAAACAAAACTAGCGTTAATGAAACCTTTTTCAAAAGATCGCATTCTCCTTAATAACTAATCGCTTTCTTTATACATTTGAAAGAAATCAAATATCAATGCTTAGCATTGAAATACAATACAAATGAAGGACCACGTTTTTCTCATTTACCTGTATCTTAAGCCTTTGCAGTAGCTCTTGGAATTGAGTGGACTGGAAGGTTTGCTTCTAGTAGATATTAACATAATAGAAAGAAAAAACAGTCAGTAAATTGAAACTCCCAGACAAAAACCTGGCAAAGGTAGTGCCAAAAGTTTCTAAGGCCCGGTTCAGACGCCGATCTTTTCATGAGCCGAACCTAATTCCTTGAATTAAGTACATGAAAAGATCGGCGTCTGAATCAAATTAGAACGGCTATTTCAATTTGGAACGGCTCACCCGTTCTTCCCGCCTGGCTTGGCCGAGAATTTCGCCTGTGGAACGCCTTTCGAACGGCTTTGATTCAGACGCCGTACTTTTCATGTGCCGATCCTAATTCATAAATTATTATAATGTATTTTGCCTGGTTTTATTGGAACTGTATTAGGAACGGCCAAAAAGTACGGCGTCTGAATCAAGAGGCGTACTTTTGTCAATTTGGGTCGCTCCAAATTCGAATTGAGTTCGGCTCATGAAAAGTACGGCGTCTGAACCGGGCCTAAGGGCGCGTTCTTTTGGGAATATTCTGGAATAAGAATATATTCTGGAATATATTCCGGCTATTCTGGTCCTGGGAGCAGAATAGCCGGAATGGAAATCCAAGTATTCCGGAATAGGAAGAGCAGCCAAACGAACCCTAACTTGCATTATTCCAATTATTCTTATTCCGGATTGATTCCAAACGAACGCGCCCTAAAAGTGCATTGAGGGTTCTGAGAAGCTTTTGTGGTGCATCAGGATAGCTAGACATGCTCCATTTGATAATTCTCATCACCCGTCTGAGTGATAATGTACGATATTAGTAAGGAGAAATTATATATTTGATCACTGTCGTGAATGTGGTCAAAGCCAGCCAAATCCAGCCGAGCTAATAAAACTAGTCCTCCAGTTTGGCAAACGTTTGCTATTTTTTTTTTAATTCAAATGTACTCAACATACAGTAGAGTCCCGATTTTTAGAACCCTCGGTCTCTCGAAACTCCTGATTTCTCGAACCAATTTTCGTTTCCTTTGGATAGATAGAACTGCTCTATAATTGTACCCCCGAATTAATTTTCGTTTTCCCTGGATGTTCGAGCTAGAAATCGGGATTCTACTGTAATTCATACTAACCGGTGTTATGAGAAATAACTGATTCCGGTCTTCTAATAATGGAGACACAAGAACTTTGGGCTCAGTGAAAATAAGCTCTCTGCAAATTGCAAATGAAATAGTTGGATATCGAGTGTGCGTTTCAAAACATGCACCATAGATTTACTGCAAGTCGGTCTAATAAATTCAAACATTATGTATTAAAATCTCTTTTAAAATAAAATCAGGGCTATTTGGAGAATATTACCTGCAACACATGGGCTGAATAGCGCTTATTTCATCGTCCTTGTTCATCTGTATGGTAGCTTTTGCAGCTGCAAGTTCTTCGAGGTTTAGCAGAGAACCGAAAAACAGACCAGAAATACCGTCTTGGTTTCTCATTTCTTCGACACCCAAGAATGCAACTTGAAATATGTCCCAGTGCACGTGTAAATTACCTTGGAAAGGAAAGAAAAGCCAGAAACTATGAACGGACGAAAGTTGTTTTCGAACGAACAAACAAATCGTTGCTCCGACAAATCTAGAAGCAGCCAGCGGCTTGACGAATTGGCGCGAAAATTTTCCCGCCTTTTTTGTGGAGCACGGACAATTGAGAAAAGTTTTGGGGGAGGGGAGGGGGGGGGGGGGTGGGCCAAATACAAAAAAATTATGCAAGGGAATATTAAAAAAAAAAAATTCATGCACAGCCAATGGATGAAACATGGATGAAAATTTATGCGAGCTGAAAAATCCTCCCCCCACCCCCGTCAAGTTTTTGGCTTCCCCCAAGTCCTGTTTTCTTTTTCAACGCTTTCGCGCGGCACTCGGAAATACTTCGACATTTGATTTGGACCGTAGAAAAAAAACCGTAAATAAGTTGAAATACGCAGTGTGACGGGGTTAAAGTGGTGAAATGAAAAGCAGGGCAAAAGGTTGCTAAAGGTTGGGACCGTGTGGGGAAAACGTTTTTCGTCCTTGTACTCCCGACGGCGGAAATCGAGCCCATTTTGATTGAAAGCTGAACACCTTCAAACTTTAAAGCATTTATCAAGAAAGCAATTTTTGAGACATTGTTTATAAAAGCAATAATCACAGATTGGCCGAGATCAACGAAGTGTGCTCGACAGGGTCTTAAAACGATTAACTGAGACAAGGTTTCAAATAGTACTTCGTTTTATTTACCACCTCTTCATACAGCTTTTTGTCTTAACAATAATCCAGAACAGCTACACATTAAGTAATTATTTAGTAGTTTAGCCAGTATTTCATACAGAATCTCATAAAAGGTACTTCGACCGATGTCGTCCAATGCGACCTGCGCTTAATCTGGGCGGTCACGCAGCGATCAAACGTTGCGTGACGAGGTAGAATAAAATCCTCTTTCAATTCTTTTAATATTGATTGCTACAAGAAAACAAAAACTAAATTTTACGCAAAATAAACTCTAATCTAGGAAGGCATGCAGTGTTGACGCACAGGGTCCTATCCACGTTGAAATTCAAGATGGCGGCCAACTTTGGGAGGACCCCAAGGACAACGTTGCACACTACAATTTTGCTGTAAATTTGCCGCTAGGTCACTCTACGTTTGACAAGTGTTATCTTTCTTCCTTGATCAAAATATCCACATTTCCAAATGAAAATAAATTACTTATTCCATGATGAATAACGCTACGGTGGGCTCGTTTTCATACAAAGCGAGTTTCGCGATAAATTGAGTTTTGCTCAATCTTAACTATAAAATGCCAAACATAGCGTGACCAGGCCTATCAAAGCTAATCGATATATTTGTACAAGTCGAAGTAAATGCTAAAATTAACCTCGTAAAATTTACTATTACTCTTACTTTCAGTTGGTTAAATAATATTTTACCATAGCGATAAAAAGGCTTTCGTATTAAACTTTCACTACTATATACTATCTGCAACAAAAAACGTTAGAATGGTCATTTATAATACAAAGCACTACATAAAGGTGACTCATAGACGAGCTTCCTATTACCAACATCCAAACACAGAATTCAATCAATGAAAAACCGTCCAAACCAAGATGATCCTATATAGCTTCCATGAAGAAGACCTACGCAACAATTTTATGGCCTCCATCAAGAAGACGCTAACAACGTTACGCCCTTCGCCAAGATGACCTAGCAACAAACCTACGGACACCATGAATACCCCAGCAACAGTTCTAAGGCCCCATAAACAATGCTATGGCTTTCCCCCCAAAAAAGGCCCTAGCAACAGTTCTATGGCCTCCTCCAAGAAAACCCAAACAAAACAATCCATGGTCTCTATCAAAAAGACCCTAACAACAATTCTATGGCCTCCATCAAGAAGGCCCTAGCAACAATGCTATGGATCCCCCCAAGAGGTCCCTAGCAACAAGATCCTTACAACAATGCCAACATTTTTTCTCTGACAAACCCTAGCAACACTGATACATCCCGCCAAGAACCTACAATAAAGCTATAGCTTCTTTCAAGGTAACTCCAGCAATAGTGCCATCTACGACAAATTTTGCCGTTGAGTGACTGGTCACTGCCTTGGGTGTAGCCGGTCGATTGCTTTACCAGAAAACTGCCTTGTCACCAAATCAAGGTTTCAGAATATGTTTCAACCAGCCTTAACAGTGACCAATTTCCTTGTTTAAAAACAAATTTAAGCAGCCTAATAAGAAACCTGAAGAACTCAAGAAAACAATCTTGACTGACAACGTACCGAAAATTATATAAAAATACACGAAAAGAAGAAGGCACAGTGACTAAACATGACATCACTTTCACGGTGCAAACACTTGTCTAAGCTAACAAGGTGCGACAAGATGCCACGGGAAAACAGCTCAAAATTTACAAAGTAACCAGAATTAAATAAAAGCAAGAAAATAAACCTAAAAACAGGCAGTTTTCCGCAGTGCCAGTAGAGTTCTTGCCGAGGCGTGAGCGCTCTCGATTCAAACTGGTTGCGTGCTAACAAGAACCTTGCAAAACTGCCTGTTTTGCAGGTTGCAGTCCCAGTGAATTCGTTTCAAAGCCACCTGGTGCGCCCGCGTTCCAAGCAACTTATTGTAAAGCAAAGCTTTATGCAACCAAAATAGCTATCGATAAAAATCTATGAATTACAACTGATTTGTGCTGATGGCTGAGGGATTTCTGCTTACTTATTACTGAAACAAAGAACAATATTGCTCTTACGTTATCACCTGTTAAAACTTGTAAATCTAGGTAAATCTTGTTTTCGAGGTAAACTAAATCTAAATCTTATTTATGCAGTAAAATCTTGTTTATCCAGTTACGTTTTATATTTATCCAAAAATAATAAACTGTTATTCAAATTTTACACTTTAAGTATTCTTACACAAACTAAATACTGTATTTTTGCTTTAAGTATCTACGCTGATTTAAACGTTCTCAAAACTAAGAATCTTTAACTTTGTTTCGAGCGGTTTTCAAATGTCTCAAGAAACTAAAACAACCAAAAGAAGGGATTTTTAGCTGGTACCAACTATATTTACAACAGCAACTGAAATCTGAATGGATGCGAGGTTTGCCCGAGCTAAGCGCGTGACCAATAACGACAATCCGTCGGCAATAACTCGTTTCGGCTCATAGCAATGACTGACCCATGATTGAAGACTCTAAGACGGATAAAAGGCAAACCAAACACTGTTCACTTCTACGTTCGCGTAATTTTGAAAACCGCTGAAATCTTTTTTTCATTATTACTTTAACACTAATAACGTTTAAAACTATGAACGGTTTTCTGATGACTGTTGTAAAACTGGGACCAAAGTTATCAAAAGCGCGGGAACATGCAACCGATGCCAAGCGCGGGAAAACATGTAACCGCTGCCAAGCGCAGAAAACCTGTAACCGACTCCAAGCAAAAGAAAAATAGCATAACCACGATTAATTTCACTAATTGGTTTAAACATAATCTTCTGTTTTTCAACCTTTGAGACGAGCGAAAAAAAAAAAGGAAATACAGGTTTAATTTCAACAGTCATTTGAAAACGGTTCCGAGCAAGAATGAAAAAAACAAAACAAAACAAACTTCATTTCAGTACTCAAATCTACATTCTTGATTACTTCCGCATAAAAGATACAACTGCAAGAATAATACAGTTAGGTTATTCTTGAGCACGCATCACTTAAAACTACACAACATACAATTCTCTTTCAGGGTCTTCCGCCTGTTTCTCAAGGTAACTAAAAGCGGGGGTTTGAGTTGTGATGGGACCCATGCCCCGCTGCATAGTGAGGTACCTGTAGATGCGCCTGCTGCATTTGTTGACCTTGCTTGCGAAAACCGGTTTGAACCGGTTGAAACGCCGACTGTGCGCCCATTGTACCACGGCCTCTCTGCAAATTTCCCGGCATTCCATACGGCATGTTGTCAAAAGCACGCTGGCGCTGAAGGTTTGTATGGTATCGTGCATAGGAGGGGTGGGGGTACCCTGAAGGCGGAGCACCCCTCCCTTGTGGCCACCAGTTTTCCCTCGGGAGGAAAGGGTCGCTGTAGTGCTGGGGTGGGAGAGGGGGTCGGTGGTGAGATGGCCTCAAAGTATCTTCTGTTAATGACGTCGTCTTGGCCCACAACAGGGGTGGAGAAGATTCTCTGGTTGACCAAGGATTCTAAAGAAGAAAGAGTAAAGAACGACATTGAAGGATGCTTTAAGGGAGCAGATCTCTGTGCTGTACATGTTGCAGCAATGTCGTTCTAGGGTCTTGGATGGACAAGTTAATTGATCGTTAAGGAGACAGATCCTGTCAAATTGGCTTTTTAAAATTCTGCCATCTACGATAATACATATGCACATAGCACGACCGTTCCTAAAGTTCACTTACGCGAGTTTTTGTTACCGTTTGTCTGAAAGTAGCCTTATTTCTCTCTAATGGAGCGCAAAAACGAGAACGCAAGAAAGAAAACGACTGTGTGAGGACTGGGGCTAGGAGTCATCACCAGTTCTTTAGCGGCCACTTCTTATGGATTCTCTGTCAGTGATAAGAGACTACATGCAGGCCATGTTACCTTTTGCACAAGATCCTCTGTACTCCAAGGCTTTCCAACATTTGGCATAAAAGAAACATTTTCACTAGGCATCGCTTCACAACTACAAACCAATCAAACAAAATAGTTTAACAGCAAAAAAATTAGTCAAGGGTACAAGTAGTCTCTTAGGCTTTTTCCGACAAGATAAGTACCGAAAACTTTTTGGGTATTTTATACATGTCAACTTCTGATTGTCACTGAATTACAAGCTTCTAAGTTAAACATCCCAAGAGATTATCCACAGTTGATTGATGTTCGATAGTAAAGAACTTTATCAGTAAAGTTGTACAAATTAGACTACACTTCATGTGATGTTACATCAAATACCTTCCTCCTCGGGCGGCAGCCAGCAAGTCGGGTCCAGTAATTCCCAGCCCAAGAGAGAACACAGTCTTCCCTCTTCCCGATCTATCGGTGCTCAGGGATTCCTGGGACTGGTTCCAGTTGCTACCAGAAGCCTGACAAAAGACCAAACGAGGTCAGAACAACTACATGTAAATCCATAATTATTTTTCTCTACAACACCTGTTCTGTTCTGTTCAATCTAGTTTGTTCAACTTTTGAGGAGATGCCAAACTTTGTATAAGTCATTCTATCTCTCCTGACATGCTTAAGCTGTTAATTCCCACGACAAACACTTAAATGGCAAGGATAACTTACAAATAAATCACATGGTGGTGAGGATTTAAGGGTTTTAAAAGAAATTAGTTATACAGGATGGGTCAGTATTGGTTGCTAGGGGAAAAACCCTTTTCCTTATTCATCCTTGCATTTTATCTGATACTTTTTTTACCACTAGCAAAACGAAATCTTTAGAAAAGTGAAATAATTAACTGCAGAAGTCCAGCAAATTTTCTTACATTGGGAATATTGGCCCACACTGGGTTGCCATGGATACTGCTTCCGTAACTTGACCACTTTAAACCGAGGTCCAGTAAACCTGGACCTGAATTACTCGGCAGCAGACTCTCATTCAGACTCTTAGCATCTTCATTGCCCTCGTCACTCTTCTCATTGCCAGGGAAATCAGACAGCGACCAGCAGCTGTGGTAGAGAGTGTCCTGTGAGCCGTGTATGTCCTTCTTGCGAAGCTGTGAACCTTCAGTATTGACACTTCCATTGTCTGAAGAATCTGATGGAGGACTGGCTTTCTCCCACACACTCCTTTTAGAAACCAAAAATGCCATCCATTATTTATACAACCATAATGGGACAGTATCTCATTAATGCAGATGAAAAATGGCGGCTTAGTGGTGAGCATGCTGGATTCCAGGTTTTGAGCCAGGCTATGTGTTCTCGTCAAGACACGTTACTCTCAGAGTGACTCTCCACCAGGGCCAGCTGTTTGAAAAGTGGATAATGCTATCCAGTGGATAGTGTAGTATGTTTTGTCAACACTCATCCACTGGACAGTGATTTATCCAGCATTATCCACCCCTTCAACAACTGCAGCCGGGTGTATAAATAGCTGCCAGGAAATTGAATAAATTTATTGTTGAATGAACCAAATAACTTCCTTGGGGAATAGCATCCTATCCAAGGGGAGTAGCAATTTATATTTACTTTGTTGTTATTTTACAATAGCACAGCCAACCAGTTCAATTTGGGATCACTGCTTTGTAGGTTATGTCTCCCACACCCCACCCTTAGCCACGCCAACTGACTGCTTAAATATGTTTAAGTCAAAAACGAATTACAACAGTTACACACAACTAATGTAAGCTATGGCACACAGCATCTAATATTCATAGTATAGTATTGCTAAAATCTCAGGATTTTCTTACCTAAGGCTCTCACTGATGGACAATGCTTTGTCGCTATCACACTCTTCTGAGCTGACTGTAACAAAAACAGGACTGGCCATGTTGTTTGCTTTAGTTTGTTCATCATTTCCAACACTCAATTTGGGCGTGTCAGCCTTGGGCACACTGTCTGGACCTGTGCTATTTACATCAATAGCATCGTGTTTTGCTTCTGATAGCAACACTGGTTGAAGAGTGACACTTTTCTCGCCATCACTTTCTGGTTTGCCGTCATTTTCTGGTAGCACTGGGCTTTGAATCTTATCATCCTTTTCTTCCCCTTTGTTTGATGGCTGTTTTTGCTGTCCATCATTCTCTGGTGATGGGCAATCGCACTGTTCCTTGCTGTCAGAATCTGCCGGTTTAACTAACAAAACTGGACACACTTCACTTGATTCACTTGATAGTGAGGTCTGTGTCTCTATGGTAACCAGTTCTCTTTTTGAAGGCTCTGCTCCCTTACAGGAATGCACCTCAGGAGTTGCAGCCCTTTCCTTGGTCTCTGATTGGCTATCAGATGGCGCCACCTCTTCAACATTTTCCTTGTTGCCATTATTTTCACATGCACATGGGGGTGCAGAACTAGGCTGAGTAACGTTGCTTAAGGCCACACTGTAGATGCTTCCCAGTCCACTGTCCACAGGTGTCATGTGACTCTCTGCCATGCTGGGATTGGTATCGTCGTCACTTAGAAGTCGAAGTTTGATTGGTGCACCAGACAGGAAGTTGATAACTTCTGTGAGTTCTTCTTGAGATGCTAGTGACAATTCACTGTGAGAATCTGAAAAAGGTTACGTTTTCAAAAATAAGAAAAGTTTTTAACTCATATATGGAACGATTTTTTTTCACAAATTAACACGAACAACACAAATGCAAAAATTCAGGAAATTTTGAGGAATCCCTGCAAGAGAGATAAGACCTAAGTTTTGAGTGGCAATAATCTTCACTAACGACTGGGCCTGAAAGGGTTTAATAATCATTGGCACCGTGATTGATTCATTAAGTACCAATACAAGTGGAGAAAACAGCTGTCAGTCTTTGTGTGCTCATGTCTTCCCAAACAAGACAGATAAAAGTGTAAAATTTAAGCAGGAAAATTGCACAAAAATACCAACAAGCTCATACAAATACTCAAGCAAATTGTGTGTTCACAACTTTGGACGTGTGTAACTTACTTTGCATAGTAGGTTTAAAAGTTGGCAACGGAAACTGTGGAACAGATTTTGACCAATCACTTGGTGAAGATGGATCATCAGCTTTGCTTTGCTCTTCAGTGACATTTCCTGAGTTAATGTCAGGAGCCATGTACTGTTCTTTAGCCCTCCTGGCCCAGTGCCGTGGGCGTGGTGGGGGCAGGGGAGCTGGGTCATCAATGTCTGTATCATGTTCATCTCCTGTGTCAGTGCTCGATGCTACAGATGTTCGATTACCTGAAGAGATAAGTAATGTATTGTAACATTCTAGTAACAGCCTGGATGTGTTGTGATTTAAATTTTTTCAAGCCAGTTTGATTTTTATTTTTCACTGTCTCATATTCATTATCACAATCTAAAACAAGGCAGTTAAAAATTGGTTTGAAAACTTTTTAACTAAAAATAAATTTGAACCACAACAAATATAAAACATTTAATGCTTGAGTAAAAAGGCTAACTAAATTATGTGAGGACAGTGTAGTCGCTGCTTATTACCAGCTTCACACAACCCTATACAAATCAACAGAACATGCATTTGAAATTTTATGAAATAAGTAATATATCATACCTGCTGATTCATGCCTAGTGCCTGCACCAGATACAGCATTCTGATTGGTGACATCAGCTACCATATTCACATTATTGACTGCCTTAGATGCCACAGATTTCCGTGAGAATATTTTTGATGTAGCTTTAGTGAAGGTCTTCCTAAAGCTTTTGTGCTTGTGACTTGGTGATGCATCAAGTTTAGTCAGCAGTGGTGGAGACTTGGAAAGGTTGCGACGTTCTATGTGAATTGCAGGCAGAGGTCTTTCCCTAAAAAATGATATGGAAATGAATGAAAAAAATGCATTCCTGTTTTAACGTCACAGCATGACTAGCCCCAGGACCTCATTTTGCAAAGTCACCCAGAAGTGAAATTGATACAGTCAACTCTCTCTAAGACAGACACCGTTGGGACCATCTACAACTGACCGTTTTAGAGAGGTGTCCGTCCAATAGGGTATTTGGTTACAGTAAAATGACTGAAAAAAAGGCAGGGACGGGACCAACACCAGGCGCCTGTTTTAAAGAGATGTCTGTCTTGTAAAGGTGTCCATTAAGAGAGAGTTTACTGTATATGTTGTGGTTCAATTTAAAAGAAAGGAAAACAAAATTTGAACCAAGGATAGAATTGAACCACAACATGATATTTGGGTGGTTAAAATGTGGCAACTAAAGTATGACTTCTTATCTTTTTGATGTTCACATCAGAATTCCTTTTAGATTCATTTCATTAAAAAATTAGTGTCATGAACACTTTAAATGATTAAGTTACTCACTTGTCCTCTAGGTAGTCCATCAAACTAAACTTGGATGTATAAACGGCATCAACTGTACCCAAAGGAGAAGGAAAGTCCAGGTCTTTTAACAGACAAGCAAAAGTGCTAGCATCTTCTGTGATGACCCTAAAAGTGAAATGGAAAAAAACTGGTGCCTTTAATAAACACATATGGGCGATGGCTAGTATTATCAAACTTCAGTGAAATAATATTAATGTGGTGAAAAAAACTAAGTCAACCTCTTTATGTATGTACCCCCCCCCCCCCCCCCCCCCCAAGTGGGTTCCCCATACTTTTAACGAGAAGCATGATTCGGGTTATTTATTTTTCCATGAAACATGATTTAATAAACGATCCATATTCCCAATTTCATTATCTTTTCGCCTGCACGTGAACACAGCTTTAACTTAAACGTGACCTGTGAATGAGTACATAGTTGAATTAGACATGATTCATGAATCATCTCATCTTGCGTGACAAGCAATTACCAACTCTTTTAGTGTTCTAGTAAATGTACATCTTTGTTTTCAGCTCCCTGGTTGGGTTTTAAACAGATGAACTTCTGTGAGCTATTGAGATGTGACATTCAACACTCAAATGAAATATCCGCAGTTTTATGCCTTCAAGCACAACAGTCTAAACAGGGATTGCGTTGATTTTTGCGTGAATGTGAAAACATTTTAATTTTTGTTCCTGATGCATGAAAAGGCCAAACGTTTTTATGTGATTCAGTTTTGCAAGGGATATAGGCAACCCTCCTCTTCTCCTCCATCTCAAAAGGTCACCAAAAAATTTAGGTCCTTAGGAAATTATTATAAAGAGCTTTTAAACAATACTCAAACCTAAGGCAAACAATCCTGCTTAAGGCAACTGCAGATTAAACCAATTAACATCGCCAATTTGTGGCATTTGTTTGACAATAAAAAGATGTACATACCAGGTGGTGGAGACCTCAACATGAATGGATGTTCCCTTGACATACACTTGGGCCAGCCGAGTGTTTTTCTCTTTACTTGGTTTAGCCATCACCTAGTTAAAACAGAAAAGAAACTTGAGTACTATGATACTTGTAGTGGTGTTCCACCCATTTTCTTTTGACATAAAAAAACACATTACTATCCCCCTTATCACAATGACATACAGCGGGTTTTGAGTACGACAAAAGTTATCTGGAAAAGTTTTGGTACTGCTTTTCTGTGTGCTATGATTGATTCTATTAGAACTTTACACTACCAACTCAAATGTTCACCTATGGACGCAAAAACTAGACCACATGCACACATATTTTTCCCACAAGTGGGACTGTGCTGCTTCAAATTCTCATGTTTTTTTTTTGTGTTATTCTGTTTTACGACACTTTTAGGGCTTGAAAAAAAAGACAATTGAATTTCAGCTTAGCATTTGGAAAAGCAGCCTTTAAATTTTGCTTGCTTGTAGCAGTTGCACACTTGTAAGATTAGTAAATAATTTTTAGTGGGCAGACAACTTTCCTGGGCCAGAATGAAACGTTACTTGCCTAGTAGGATAATCAATCTGTCCTGCGCAATCGGCAACACTTTTTTCTTGTCCTGGCTTCTTATAATTTTTAGAAGCAAAAATGGAAGTCAACTCACCAGGTGCGCTCTACCAAACAGAAGCTGCACAGCAGTCTTTGCAGCAGAGCTCGGAACTGGAGAACAGGCCTCGTACAGCACCATCAGCACAAACATATCCAGGGTCTCACGGTTAAGGGGGATGTCATTCTGCTTAGCAACAGAGCTAACAAGGTCTCTGATACAGTGCTGTTTAGAGGGAAATGTGGTTCCATTATTAGTTAGTATTGATGTCCCTTTACAATAATTATCCAACTTTTAATCATACCCTTACTTTTTCACAATAAAAAAAATTAAGCAGGCAGAATAAAAGGACTTGTTCACATCTTGACTTAAATTTGCATTAATACAGTAATGGCAAACTAGCTGCAAGTGTGTAAGATTGTGGCAGACTTTGCATAGCATGAAGGCAGTGGGACACAGGAGATTTTTTCTTGAAGTGCATTGGTTGCTAGTCGAAATTGCAGGTCCAGCACCTCCCTCCCCCTAGTTCTCAGGGTGTGAAAAAAAAAAACCAACTTGAACTCTAGCTTGCCACGTGGAGACAAGCAGCTTCTGGTAGTTAACTTTTTTAGGAGATGACTTTCCTGGGGGCAAGTAAGCATGAAAAGTTACTTGCCCCACAGGAAAAACAGTGCCGGATGATGGGACTACTTATTTTGATCCTGGTTCTGTTGTCAAGTTGCATTGTCAGTTCACCAGGACCCACTTAAGGTGGTACTTACCGGTCAGGGATAAAAATACAACCTACCTTTATTTTCTGCTAAATTAATTTTCTGACATATCTCGGAACAGTGCCAAAATTTGGAGCTTTTCTGTTCACTGGTTTCGGAGTAATGAAAGGATAGATTTCGTTGTTACGGCGCCATTTTGAGCCGCCATTTTGAAATTTTGCGTGTATACTCCCTTCTGGTCTCGTGCACTGCAGGATGCCATCTAAGCTCCAGCAAACCAACAACAGGAATTGAAAGCAAATTAAACTCCCAAAACGACCAGCTATAACAAAAGCGAATACCAACAGACTCTTTTGTAAAATTCTAGTATTCTTATGTCTCAAACGGTGAAGAACCAAACTTAATTTAGCTAAATGTACATAAACACGCAACAAAATGCGTATCACAAATCATAGAACCTGACAAGTCAAATTCATATATAGTTGAGAAATGTAGGTTTAGACAAGTTAATATCACAACTACTCGCATGACCATTTCGGTGAATAAACATTCCGCTTGCATTAGAGTATCTTCAAAAGTATCAAAAGCGGCCAGATCAATCTTTGGTCTTTGCTTCCTCGACCGCTGATCGAAATAATTATCGACCAGGCGATTCACAACTTCTCTTCATTATAAGCTATAATCGAATGCTGATTACGCCACAACAGCAAAGAATAAACTACATACATGTACTACTCGAAGCCGGTTAAAGAATCCCAAATATCCATCTTTGAATTCTTTCCAGCGAATGAAGCATTCCTGAGCATTTGAACCAGCCAGAATATTTTTCATGTCGTCGAGAACGATCGTACGAAAATACGCATCAAACGTGTTTGGTGCATTGAAAATGTGAGCTGTAAACACAAGAGAACCACTGTTGTCGCTGGATATTTCTTTTATCCTTCACAGTATATTTCCAATAAAAAAAATTACAAGATTATAAGCTGAATAACAGCAGAACTTGAATCTCCACGACGAAGCATCAAAAATCCCCGCGTGTATACTCGATATGTTATTCGAACACGCGCGATACTTATGCGTAATGGCGAGTGCGCATTGTTACTGCTGACAAAAGGATCGCAGTGCCATTGTTTATGCCGGTTGCTAGGGACTCTCCTTTTGTTTCTTTCCAGGACACGTAGCACGCTCGAAATACATCATTTTCCTTGTTTCTTCCACGAAATACGTGTCCCAGAAGCCAATGCAACGTAGACAACAAAAAACAAACATGGCGGACAAGAATTGTGCGTACGAGGACGCAAAAACAAGCAAAATTTGACGGATTCTCGGCACGTGTAGCGCGAAAATAAAAATACTTCCACGGGTTTTATTGAATTCTTCTGAAATTTGGCAGAGTTAACAAACACAAATGAAGCTATGTTCCCTGACTTAGCCGCCATGTATCGTTGCTTCGGATCGATATTACGGTATGTCACGTGTTTGGTTTAGAAAGGTTCAATTATTTTTTGTTTGATTAACATTTGGATGGCGGCTACGTCAGACAAGAATCCTTTTTTTACAAGTATTAAATGCTACAAAGCAGAAAGGCTTTAAAAGAAAAGCTAGGGAGAAAATCACATAAGTATTTATTTGCGTGACATTTTTAGGTGTTAATTTTCACACCTTTCTGATGGGAAATTGACATTTCTGACTTCAAATTCGGATTCTACGGTAAAAATTACCTTGGGGTAGTGTTACCAAGAACTCACACAAAGTTGATAAATTATTTTAAAATGGCCTCATTTTACACCCATCTGACCGGTAAGTACCACCTTAAACAGTATTCCTAAATGGATAAAAACTCCACAAGGGGAATGTATCATGCACATATGGTTTGTATGGATCTCTGCCCAGATAAAACAAACTAGAAATATTTTTAACAAAAGGTCACCCAACCTCCCATGTTGTCTGACTAAAATCACAATATTTACCATTTTAGATTTGAAGTTATCATTGGCTTTACTTGGGGAAGAGCAAACTTCAGTCAAAACATAACCTGCAAGAAAAAGACCAATCAGTGTCTCTGTTGCAGTTAATTTTTTAACTCATTATCATACATCACCATAACCAAAAACAAAGGAAGAATAAAATTTAACTGAAAAAAAAAATAACTGCAACATCTCCTTTTTCCTCAGAATATCTGTGCGGTAGAATTAATTATAGTAAATATAATACTAAAAAAATTAACATCAAGATACAACTAGTGAACAACAAGGAGATAAAAGTAAATTTGCAGAACTAACATTTTAATGGCTAAAAATATATTGCACTGATTGTTTACTCTTAAGGAATCATCAAGCAATAATGTTTGTAAGGTATGGTAAAATAATTATTATTGCTGTCTCACCAATTTTTAACTGCAATTTAGGAATCTGCTTCAAGATCTGTTGTTCCATTTCTTGAACAGTGACAGCTTCTGTGACACCTCCAGCAGCCATAGCCTCTAGCTCGCTACAGCATCCCTGATGAAACAAGTATTTTTATTACAATATTATATTTTCAATAATAAAAAAGAAAAGATAAGTAAGCATCTTATTGAAGCATGGCAGTTAATCATTGCTGGTGGTTAACTTAAAACAACAAATTATTTTTTATGATATTAGGATGCACCAAGGCGAACAGTTTACATACTGGTACATGTACCTATTGACCAGAAAACGTGATTAAAAGGGTGCTAAAACTTGAGCACCTATTAAACTTTATCAACCTTTTCCAGGAGTTTTTATAATCCATAATGTTATTGAAATGTTTCTGAAAAGCTGCCTTTTTAAGTCAGTTACATGTATCTCTGACAACTTCCCCACTGTTCATTAATAGCCTACATCTACACATACATGTATGCTCCAAAGAGAAGAGATTACTAGTAAGTGTAAAATATTTCACTGCCAGTGCAGTACCTTACCTTTAGAGCCAGCTCTATTCCTCTGGGATTCTTGTGGAAGCCAGCAGGTATGTCTGCTTCAGGTGTTGGAGCCCCATCAAACACCTTTTTGTAATTCTACAAACAAAGAGGGAAAGAACATTAACAGGAATTAAGGCTTAATAGATGAACACCTTTGGTTTTCATATGAATTTTTTTCTGCTTAGTGTCAAAGTCTCTGATTTTGATTTTCCTCCAAGTAACACTGAAAACTTGAAAAGGTTGTCCCAATGTTTTCAAGTTTTAGACCACTTCTTTCTCACCCCTCCATGGCCACATCAGTTTTGAATAACTTTGAAATCTTAACCAGTACAGTGCGTGTTAACAAGGTTAGGCAACTAAGTGCATTTCCAATACATACCAACACCTTCATTGAATTTTGAAGTAGCACTAAATCTTAGTGAGACTGCTCCTTTAATACTTACTTTCAATAAATTATTGACTTTTTGTATCAACTCCTTTCTTTCTGGATCAGCTAGTTCCCCCTGACCACCCAAAGTTAAGAACTGCAACTGCTCTCGTGACAATACCTCTCCCTGACGCAAAGCTTGGTTGGACTGCAAAGAAATGTACAATGCATTGAACCCTTCAATTTTGAAGGTTGGTAGAAAAATTATTCTTTTTAGCTGTGGATTTGCAGAAATACAAGTTTGAAACATAATTACATCGTTACAAAGCGGTAAACACTTGAAGCTATTTCTGGAATGTTTATTGTTTCGGGACCAATCATATACGAGAAGAAACCACAAGATGTAACCACGACAAACCGCAAGAGTAACACATGTAAGCTCAACTATTTGAATTAGTCACAAAACAGTGGCAGGGGTTTTGGGTGGACCTATAAATGGAGGGGCTTATATGAAGAATAAAGAAACATGTTTCAAAATATGCCATGGCAGTGTTGATCTAAATAAATTGTATGCTTTTAAGTTAAAAAGTCATAATAAAGCAACACTTAGCCCTGTTCAGTATTGTCATCCAGCAGGGGGGGGGGGGGGGGGGGTAAGTATATCAGGGGGAGGGGAGGCATGACTGGATGTATTTTTTGTTTCCAGGTAGAAGGGCCTTATAATTGGAATATTATGGTATGTAATATTTTAGTTATGTTTCTTGGTTGTTAGTGAGCCTACATGTAGCTGCTTGATTAATACATGTAACTTTCTCCAGTACTCATCATCACGTTCACAAAAACACTTGACATACTTGAGCAAGGGAAAGCCATGTTGCCGTGGCATCCTTGAGAGCCAGGGTAACTTCTCTGTCCCGCAGATAGTCACCAATCTCATGGAAGCCACCAAGCGATGCTGTCAAGTCAGCTGACGACATCAAAAACTGCGACTGGACTTGTAACAATGACAAAAAGCATGAACCCAACATCTAAAAAATAGCAATATTATTATTATAATTATATAGCTGTCAGTAAGTCCTACATTGTCAGCACAACTATTACCTTTTAATTTCTGAGAGCTGTCCAATTTAGGATAAATTTGGATAGTTTCAATTAGGACTTTCACTTAAAAATGCGCAAGCTGTCCCATTTGAGAAAAATAGGACAGTTTTTCACAGCCAATCAAATGCAAGAAAAAGCAGCATGTGATAGAGATTAGCCAATCAGCACAAAGCATAGCATCAGCTCTGTAAACTGTCAGTTGACAATGGCAGAATTTAATCAGGGAGATTTGATAAAATTTCTATTTCTCTTGATCGTTTCAGCAGTAGTAACGAAAGAGAGAAATTCCTACATTGTCAGGAGAGAAGCTTGCTGAGCCAAACACCTCCATGACAAGAAAACTTGGCTCAACATAAATGCAGCATAGCAAAGCGAGAAAGTTGGAAGAAACAATGAAAATCAGATGGAAATGGAAATGGCAATCATCATGTCAAGGTCAAGGGTTTTAGTAACCAAGGGCAAGCTTTTTTACACAGAAACATTCTGTTGGAAAATGGCCAAAGAAAAGAATTGATTATTGTTTGATTATTAATGCTTGCCATAGTTTTTTGGTTTTAACTAATAAAGCACATGGTTTTTTTTGAGGGAAATCTGTCTTCATGTGGCAAGTTTATGCTGAAATTTGGGTGTGTCTTATAGCAAAGCATTTTTATGCAACAAAATTTAACAATGTCAAACTGGAGTTAATGTTTAGCTCAATTGAACCTTACACTCCCCACAGAATGATGTGTTTTTCTGGCAATCATTTTCCCGCACTTTGAACCATAATTAGTACTTGTATCCACCCTACTTTTACCAGCCAATGAAACGATAAGCTCACATGTGTTCACAGATTGCCAGCCAAGCACTGTGCTCCACGCAGTCTTCCCCTGTTCACGCTCGAGTTCACAGATTGCAGTTGATCTTTACTTGCAATTCAGTTAAGCTGCTTGACTCGAGCATTTATATCCCCACCTACCCTCCCTCTTAAATTGATCACCACATCTTTTTTAACTCTTCACCTCTTGGTGCATCTCATAACCGAGTATTTTACAGAATTTCCAGTTTGGGAACTTTGTATGATTAAGCTACCATGTTTTGGGTACGTCTTGTAGCCAAGTGCCCCGTATAACACAAAATACTTTGGTGTATCAAGTACTGCAATCATAGTGACTATCACAGTGTTCTGTTGGCTAAAAAATACCCTGATTTCAAATTATCGTTAAATTTCATTGCCCTGAAGCTTCAATCCTACATGTAAATATGCAATAACATATAAGTATTCATTTTTTGGAGAATGATAATATTTGTGTTCAGTTTATTATCTGATAAAACAACCTCCTGCCCAACAGAACTTTATTGCTTCAGTCAAACCAGATGTTCCTTTTCACACAACTTTGCAGTGTCACAGCACAATAAATTTATTTCATTGTTTAGTAGTTTGCTAGGAGCAACTAACAAATTCAAATCAAATTTGTTCAAGCACGTTCTTTTGGACCCTCAGGAAAAAAAATGGTTCACTCTGTTTATACAAAACAGACAACTGTGTAGTATAAACAAGCCTCAAAGGAAAACAAAACAAATTGAAAAGTGGACCAGAAGCAATAAGTTTATTTTCATTCTAAAATAACACATAGATAATCAGGACCTCAATTTAGCAAACCTCTATATGACAAAGTCCTCGGTTTAACACATGATTTCTTTGCCCCAGCAACAGTAAAATAATTCTATGGAAAAGAACGCAGATATAACAGAACCTCCATATAGTTAACATATTTTGCCAGTTCCTTGACAGTTACATCAAGGTTCCGCTGTGGTTAAAATATTCATCTTTTTGTAAACATGCATGTGTTTTCAGGCAGGAGTTTTAAATTTTCAGTTCAACAGAAACATCAATATTCAATTGCATGGTGGAATAGAGCAAAACAGCAGTGACTTATAAAAATCCATAAAGAAAAATATAGAATATTATTTATTAATAAAAAACATTTTACAAAAAAAAATTTTACATGTAGAAAAATTCTCAAGCAGCCTTTAATTAGCATGTTTATGTAAAGTGGGTATCACTGGGTTGAAAAGAATTCAAATTTCCATACTTTATAAAATTTATCAAACCTTCAAAATCACCTGCACTTTGGAAATGAACGTTTCCTGTTTCAAAATGGAAACAATGCATCAAAAAACCTACTTTCTGAGACTTAACATGTGCATTGAAAACTTAGCTTTGTTTGAAGCCCTGGCAAAAAGCTCCAACCTTATGCAGAGAACACAAGTGCAGTGTAACAGGTCTGAAAGAAACTTTTAAGTTTATCTTTTAATATTGTTTCATTTTACTGACTGTGGTTCAGGGTATTAATCAGTGTCAAAATTCCTGCTCCATAAACAATGGATTTTAGCCAGCGTGTGACTACTTAATAATCAATCATAAATGACTGATTAATCTTGCAAGGCAGAAATTATTTTCTTTGACATTTACAAATGCACCTTCACTGCATGTGATAACAGAGCTTCTATTGGTATTTCATTTGAAAGCAGAAAAGGTTCCTTGTTATAACAGAGATAATTTCCACGTTATTCAAACATCCATTTGTATATTTTGAAATTTATTGCCTGCCAATTTGTACTATTGAGGTAGTGAAATGCTGAAGAGCTAAGAGTCTAAGTATAAAATGTTTTATGAAAAATGCCCTGATGGCAAAATATTTTCCCTTCTTTCTCTAAAACAAACATTCAAGCACCGAATTTTTATAAAAGGGAGTTTATCTGAATGTTTTGACTCCACACCCACTCAAAACAATTCACAACACTGCGAGAATGAATTAAATTCCCAACGTGAAAGAAATATAAACTCTTATATATGCAGAAATCAGCTGAATTAAACTTTTGATAGATAAAAACTTGGGGACTGTTCAGACATGTCGGTGGTATATAATTGGTTTAAAAACGTTTTGCTTCCAAGATGTCAAGAGCTAGAAGTGGATTTTTAACGCGAAAGATGCAATTTAACACATGAAAGACTTCGATAACCCGAAGGTCACGCCAAAAAATGTGTACAAATTTGTCTGACAGCTGACATAACATTTCAACGAATTCCTGAAACAAGTTTTGATCACCATAAATTTAGTTCAAACGAGACATTCTAGTTTATTCGCTACTGAGCAAGAAACAAGCGGTATTTGCTCAAGACTACGCTTATTTCACTTTTGAGGCCATACGCTTGAAGCGAAATTGCGTCTTCAGTGTCGTCTTCAGTTATTTTCGGAGCATGACAAAATGATTTCACGCAGGCATTGGCTTGGCGCATTTTACCCAAGACAAAGCATTTGTTAATCCACTCACGAAGGAGATATATAGGTTAAGGTTAATCTTCTACAAAATTCATACAGATGAAGCAGAGTGTAAAGTATTTAATCTGTCGTAAACATATTTATAACTCCATCGAGTTTATAAATTTTGACCGACAAAGAAACTGTACATCGAACAACAATCTGTAATGTTTTATTATGTTTGTGAAACGACATAACACTCGATCTGCGCGCCGGTGGCTTTGCAATTATATCAACACTTCAAATGTCAAGCTGAAATAGAACGTTCTAGATGTAAAGTTTAAATCCAACATACCTTAACCCGATTTTCCTCTACTTCGGAAAAGCTTCTGTACAATTTCTCTTCTTCCGTTGTCAGTTCCTCAGTGGCAGCGCGGAATCTTTGTCGGGTTGTTTTGAGTCTTTTTCCATCATTGTTTACTAAGCTATCGTCTCTCTCTAACAATTCAAGGTTTTCTTGACACGATTCGTAATTCTGAACGCTTCTCTTGTGCGCTTCAATGGCTCGTCTAAGCCCCGGCAAAGTCGCCGTGAACTCGCAAAGCGTTCCCAAAATATGGCTCGTGATATGAACACTCGACTTGTGAGCGACATGGTCGATTTCCTCCACCACTTGTTTCAGCTGTTGGGAGATTTCTAGAAGCGGAGTCTCTTTTAAAACCGTTGAAAAGGATTCTGCCAGCTGGGAACCTGCCCCACAGAAAGACTTTGTGGCATCTAAATAACCAGTTATCAGCTTGTCGATCGCTCCCACATTTGATTCAAGTGTCTCGACGTTCGCCAGTAGTTTCTGATGGTACGTTGGACATTTACTTGTGTCGCCTTTACTATCCTTCCATTGGTGGTAGGATAAATATCTTACGCTGTCCATATTTTACACTAAAAACAGTCTGTGAAAAACAAAACATGGGTAAATATGGGTAAAGCAAAATCGGAAGCAGCGAGTTTTTCTGATCCCGACATAAGCATTCGAGTGACTCCCTCACTTCCTTTCAAACATCTGAGTTTTGGTGTGAGCACACGAAGCACACGAAGCATCAGCGGTAGTGATAACAACGCATGCGTGATTCCTGCCCCAAAAAAGAAAGATGGCGGCAGTGTCTACAGAAGTGAAAGCGTGGTGTATTCAAGAACTATTGAAAATAACAGACGACGAAGACGATGTGACGGGTTACATCTTGTCACTGAACACTGCGAGTGAGTTAGAAACTTACTTACGAAATTTTCTTGACCCAAAAAAATCCGAACATCGCCAAATTTTATTGGAATTTTATGATGTACTGTCGGCGGGCATGGAGAGGCGTTCTGATGTCGATTTTTCATATTCTCAGAAGTGCTCGGGTGAAGTTGGTGGTGGTATAACGGATCCACCTATCATTCCAGGAAAAGAAACAAAAAAGAAACCCGCAAAATTTGTGCCACTTTATGGAGCAGAAGGACAAGCACGAAGCTCCGTACGCCTGCCGGGAAGGCACCCCTGTGAATGCTTGGGTCAAAAGCACAGTTTGGTCAATAACTGCACAGAATGTGGACGAATCGTTTGCATGCAGGAAGGCTCTGGTCCTTGCTTCTTCTGTGGAGCTTTAGTCTGCACCAGAGAAGAACAAGAAATCTTGGCGAGAAATTCTAAAAAGAGCCAAAAGCTCTATCAGAAGTTACTGACGCAAACTATAGAAGGTGACACAGGGGTAAAAACAGAGTCATCAGCTGCAGATGAAGGCCTTCAAAAAGCTATTGCTCATAAAAACAGGCTTATAGAGTATGACAAAAGCGGTGTCCGTCGCACCAAGGTGATTGACGACGAGTGTGACTACTTTGCAAGTGACACTAACAGGTGGCTGTCCAAACAGGAGAGAGATGCTCTGAGAAAGAAAGAAGATGAGCTAAGAGAGAAACGACATGGTTCACGAAGGCAGATGAAAATCACACTTGACTTTGCAGGTCGGAAAGTCATTGATGAGAGTGAACCTGAAGTTGATTACAGTAAAAATTCAGATGTAGCTGTGCTTGCTTCGGGTCATTATAATTCTGGTAGAAATTCTGAACAACAGAGAGTTTCTAATCCTAATTTTCCAAATGCCGCTTCCTTGAAATTTGTTTCTTCTGTGAAGGGAGGTAACGAGCCGCAAAGCCTCAAGAATGCAGGAGAGAAACAGCATGGTAGAGAAGTTCTACGTATCCAGGATAAAGAATTCCAAGAGATGAGCGATACAGGTTCATGTCTTAGCATGCACCAACCTTGGGCTTCACTGCTTGTGCAGGGAATCAAAAAAGTTGAAGGCCGTACGTGGTATACACCCCACCGTGGCCGCTTGTGGATTGCTGCAGCTGCAAAACAGCCAACTGAGCACGATATTGCCGCAGTTGAAGGCATGTATAAGGCTTTGTATGGGCATGAAAATATTGCATTTCCAAAGCAGTACCCAGTGTCTTGTTTACTGGGATGTATAGACCTTGTAGACTGTCTTGCCCAGGAAGATTACAAAGAAGAGTTCCCAGAAGGCGAGTCAGAATCTCCTTATGTGTTTGTCTGTGAGAATCCCCAGCAGTTGACTGTGAAATTTCCAGTGAAAGGACAGCATAAAATATGGAAACTTGATCCCGCAATCCACAAGGCTGCTAAAGGAGGACTCAGGAAAGCTGCATAAACCTCTGAAACTGAACATACTCATTTGCTACATGGCCATGATAGTGCCCCCTCCCCTTTAGCAAATAAAAATCCCTTTAGTGACATGGCCAAAGTGGATTAGTGATATTGCCAAGGATAAAAATTTAACAAATATTACTGACAATATTATTAGGGGAACTGACTTAACTAACAACAGAAAAAAATATGTAAAGAATGAAGCATTGCTCCAGAAATATCCTTGCCACTCGCACAGAAGGATTTTTCATTGGAGTCCACCCTCCCTGCTAACTTCTGGAAATTCCAGTTGAGATTTATACTTTTCTTTTAAAACTTTGCAGGCACAGATCCAGAAAAAAAGGTGACCATTTTCTGATTACACAAGCACCAATAGTGCAAGTCTCTAGGAAGACTCCTCCAGGAAAACTTTAAGATTTCAACTCCTCAAAGTGCCATTTTCCACGTATTTTGAGTCTTTCAGACAGGATGTTGACCGATTTCTGTAGAATGGTGGAAACCAATCTGGATCTGTGCCTGCTTTTCATCTCAAATCTGCATTCCACTCAGAATCTCCAGTTATAAACCTGCACATTAAATTTGCTTATTTACTAAAAATCAATTATTTACAAAGAAATTTCCCTTGAATTAAATAAGGAATGAAACAAGATATTTAATGTTAAAACTTAATTTTGATATAATTTGCTTGTTCCAAAAATGTCTAGTTCTAATCTATGAGAGCAAGCACGTCTTGTTATATTTGGCGGTTATAGAATTTAAATGAAGAACTAGAAGATTATATTTAGTGAGTAAATCAGATTAGATTTAAGGCATCAACCGGTTCAAAACAGTTGTCGATTATAATTGCAATGACTTCTTTAATGGTTGAATTTTAAATAAACATTGCGTTCACATGCTAAGGCCAGCATGCCACTGTTTTAGAGAAATAAACAATTTTAGATTAGTGGAACCTTCGGATACTTCTACTGCGCTGAGCTGCAGGAAAAATTTCGCTCAAGGCAAAATTGAAGAAAAAGAATCGGTGAAATCTTTGACTTGTGATCTTTGATTTGAAATTATTGACGACTGAAGATTAAACACTAAGTTTTTTGCATATGTTATTTCTTAAAAACGAAACGCAAACCAGCGGAAAAAAAACTTCAAAGCAATGTTTTTCGAGTATAAGTAAGCCCACATGCCAAAATTCAGCTATTTTTTGAGCAATTTCAAAAATGGCCGAAAAACCAATTCGTCGTTCTTGCTTCCGGCCTTTCAATTGTAGCTGAGGCTCTTGAATAAAAAAAGCAATCAAGAAAAAAAGCGATATCGGAAAAACAGTACTAATGTAAAAATGTAAAAGAATCAACAAAATAGCAGACAATTGTCTTTAGTTCCCGCAAATGTTACTGCGCGAATGAGAAATCAGATGTGAAGCCTTCGACGCGTCCCAAGCAAAGCGAAAAAAACTCCAAAAAATACGAGAGACATCGATCCTTCCGGCATTCCGAACAGAAAGAGTAAAGGTGCGTGGAAAAAAGAACAAGAAACAAAAGAAGAATCAAAGTAATTTTAGTTCAACGAAATGGTGTCCGAATACAAGAACAAACTTTTTTATGAACGACAGTGGATCGTCCGCAAAAAGAAAGGTGGCACCGAACCCACCGCACTGCAGAATTTCAAATTCGCTCTCGAGGCAATCTCTGCGACTTTCAGCACGAAACAATTTCCAGCCGGATTCGTGGTAGCCTTTGGTCCCCGCGTATCTAATCGATCAGTTCGGTAATCGAACCCAATCGAACACCAATCGTTCGATTACCGAACTCATTTTTTTGGGTGACCATTTGTAAGGGAACTTGTTCCTGTTTTTGGTCTTCCCCTCTGCTTCTTACTATATGTATGTTTTTTGAGAAAATGATTAAAGTAAAAGTAATCGAACATAATCGAACTCACAATAAAATTTTGCCAATCGAACGCAATCGAACATTCGATTACCGAACGATCAGTAATCGAACTCAATCGAACGTTCGATCACCGTACCCTTTTTCGATAGGACAATATTCACATTCGATTCACATCGCATGATAGGCACGTGGTCTGTAGAAATTCAGTAAGGTCAAATCACTGCCAGCTTTGCCCTTCCCTTTTCGCCCGGCTTTCAGTAAACATGTCGAAAACGTCAGGAAGTGATATCCAAGGAGACCCGGGAGGACACTGCACGTATCAAGATTTCGTGTAGTGTGAAAGGCTACCAAGAATGTCAGTTCAGTGAAGATGTGGGAGAAGAGTTTTTCATCTATAAAAAGATGGGCTCCAATCTTTGTCTGTCTTTGTCTGTTTATAATCACATCGAAGATAATCATATAAGCCATTTCCTATCAACACCCACAGCAGTCGTTGACAGTGGCTTTGTTCTGTTCTGTTTCAACAATAATTATTATATTCAGTATGAAGTTATTTTTCTTTATTCCCATTAAATAAAGGCTGCCCTACGCGTTTTACTAGTTTCCGGTGTCAAGAGATACCGTCCGAACAAAATTGCATCGGATTAGTTCGATTTTGTTCGATTGGTTCGAAAATCGAACTCACAGCAAAATAGATTTTCGATTTTGTTCGAGTGCCGAACCAATCGAACACCAATCGTTCGATTGAGTTCGATTGGATTTTTGCTCGATTTTGTTCGATTAGATACGCCAGGTTTGGTGTAAACAGATTCGTAGAAATTGCATATACGCAATCCACTGCGAACACCGCGTTCGCGATGTTCGTGATCATGCTCTGTACTGGAAGGGACGCGAACGACTTGCGTGACTCGGGAGTTTCAAATTAAACAGACCAACAGACGCCTTGCTTTGACGTAAAAAATGCTCCAAAACTGAGCGGCCTTGTGTAAATATATTTGAAGGATAATATAAACAATAGCTGCCATTTGACTTCAAATATATGAACTGACTTTTGTCTTTGAATATCAAAGATCACAGTTTTTCTCGAGCTTCGCTCCCGGAAAACTGTTCGCCTCCAAATGGAGGCTGTTATTTATAAAGGTTAAGTCTGCGTCGAGCCAAGTGGTTACAGATAGTGTCTGCGGACAAATATCAGTGCACATTTTCGCGCCAAATGAAGGTTGTTTATCAATCCCGCAAAAAAAAAAACTAAAAAGTGAAACCATCACATTATGTTATTATTTTTATTATTATTATTATTATTTTTTAATAAAACCATCACATCAACTCTGCCAGTTTAATATTATTGTAAGTGAAATCTCTATAAATACAGCCTCCGAGTTTTGAGCTTTTATTCCCACTGGTGCATCCCGTTTAAATGTTTACAGCAATATATAAATTTACAAGGAACTATTTTGAACATTTCTTAACAGATGCAGGCTGACCTGTATTTTTTCATGTGTAAAAATACGTTTACGCTAGGGGAAATTTTTTCGGATTCATATATGTTTCCAGATTCAACGAATTTAGGTTATTCGGGTTCGTGGCTGTTTATATCGTCGTTCAATTTTATCCTAAAAGAGTATTCGAATTCCCAACCATTTACACATCGATAATCCTGGGGTGTTGCATCACAAGCAGATTGTTGCTCAGCCACCACAAACAAAATGCCGCCCAAAAACACGCGCAAACGAGGCGAGTGACCTCACATATCCGGGTCCGTGAGTGACTTACTTACGCCAATTATTCTAAACCACATCTGATTCCACCATTCTTTTTTCAGCTTGCCTTTTATTATTTTCAGAACTTAAATGATATTGGTCCTTTTAGAGATGCTATAAGTTCTCACTCAAGTCCCTGATATAACACATATATCACAACCGGGAACAAATGCATTTTTGCGCCGGAGGTCCCGCCTCCGAAAACTGACCGAACCCGTGATTCTCAAAAGAGTTGTAAGGCAACATGAACTGAATCGAAACTCAACCTCGTCCTCTGGATTTTCAAAATGGCGGACGGACCCAATTCGGAAAATGGTCGCGGAGAAGACCCTGAGGACGAGGTTTTGTGACGTGCACCTCTCGCGTGATTTCCTGTAATTTTTTAGTGTAGAATTGCCTAAAGCCATCGATATTCAACGCAAAAATGTGTCACGGAGGCTTTTCAGTCTTCTGACATAAATATTCACAACCTAAGAAACGTTTCAACTTACATTAAAGATTTAATACTATTTACAATTTCCCTTATCAATTTTCTACAACTAAAAATTTTTACTGGATAAATATCTCTTATTTTCTTTAAAAAACATTATTTCCTAGAGCTTCAGACGGTTGATATCTTCACTTCTGAAATCGACCCTAGAGAAAAAAGGAAAGAAAAAAAGTTTAAATTAATCACATAGTAACTGTTCAATACGGAGATTGGACGTCATAAAACCAAAACAAAGCAATCACTCTGGCCAATCACAAAGGACCAGATAAGCCAGGGATGCAATCAAAACTCGAAGCAAATAAAAGCGCGGGAAAACGTGCGGAAACAAGTGATGTTTGTTTTTTTTTCTGATTGGTTGAGAAACTGCATGGCGAGATTTCAAAACTATTCGACGTCACTAACCGTAGTACGGCAAAACCACAACAAACGCGAATTAGTATGGAAAATCAAATGGTGACGAGTGAAATTAGGAAATAATTTCACGCGCGTTTTGTCAAAATTCTAACAAATTATTCTTAATTATTAGAATTTTGACAAAACGCAAGTGAAATTATTTCCTAATTTCACGAGTTTACCATTTGGTTACCTTTTAATATCATGGGTGACAATTTACGCTTACAATCGTAGTTTTTAACTTATTTATTGTATCGTCATAAACGAACCGGTTGGAAACGACGCCCGTGTAAAACACTAAAAATTCTGCTCAATGCCATTTATGTTATCGCTAAAAGATTATAAGACGACTAAACAAACCGGCAAAAGTGAAATTCAAGCGAAAATGTGCAAAGTTTAAGCTTTAAGATCATCTTTTAAAATCCTGCACGCCATCTTGGCACTGAAACATGGGAAACGTTGCCATGGCAATTTTGTAATTTCACATGTGAAATTATAAATTAGCGCTAAAATTTCGCGCCAAAATTTGTCCCTTATTATATTACTTTCGCTACTCAAGTGAAAATACTGAGGGATACTGTCTTGACGTACACCAAATGTCTCAATATTTACATTAAAAACAAGCATGGCAGTCGGAAAACGGGATTATGATTTACAAAATAGAATAAATTATTCCACAATGCTTCACCTCAATGATAGCACTTGTCTGACTTCAGTTGGAGTAAGTCTCCATGTCATTGGTCCAGAGTTGGGGCCCCAGTAATCCATGATCTCGCCAACCTGTGTAACACACACAAGATATATGCTGTATAAATTACTAGCTAGTATTCATGCAGGTCCTCTATCCAGATCGAATTGGAATTTGGAAATGTTAGTTTTTCAGGAGGAAGGAAAACCGGAGAACCTGGAAAAAACCCTTAGAGCAAGGACGAGAATCAACAACAAACTCAACCCACATACCGTAGAATTCCGGTTATAAGCCCCCCCGCTTATAAGCTCCCCCGGTTATAGGCCAATCTACCTGGAAACAATAAAATACATCCGGTTATAACCCCCCCCCCCCCCCCCCCCGGATATAAGCCCCCCTCTGCTGGATGACAGTACTGAACAGGGCTAAATGTTGCTTTCTTACGACTTTTTAATTTAAAAACGTGGTCTAGTGGTTAGGGCGCTGGACTTGTAATCTGGAGGTCCCGGGTTCAAATCCTCCTCCCTGCCACTAGATGATTTGTGTTCGGTGGCCCCGAATTCAACTCCTCCACGCTTTGTAAATAGCCAGCTGGTCAGCCTCCTACCAGTTGGGATTTTTAACAAATTTCTGTTCTATTTGTAATATTTGTTTGCTTATTCACAGTTTCCACAATTAGTACAACAGTGCTAAATACTCTAACACTTAAATAAAGTGATTTTTTTTTCGATCAACACTGCCGTGGCTCGTTGCGAAAGGCGTTTTTTATTCCGCTTATAAGCTCCCCCGGATATAAGCCCCTCCGCTTATAAGCCCACCCAAAACCCCTTACGAAGTTGTATAAGCCCAAGGCTTATAACCGGAATTTTACGGTATGGCATCAGGCCAGAATCGAACCCAGGCCACACTGGTGAGAGACGAGCGCTCTCACCACTGCGCCATCCCTGCTCCCTTCTTCTATCCTCTGGAAAAACGGAAGGTATTACGTTGCATTTTACAAAAACGTCTCACTGTACTAAACTGTAATGATTACCTTTTCTAAATTCAGAACAGTGGCGATCTGCGTAAGTCTTGCAAACTTGTCTCGTATTGTCCACTGAGTGACAGCTGTCAGATAACCAACCAATGAGCGTAGTTCCTTGTCGAACTGAAGACCACCCAGCTGAATATGAAGTCCAAAAAAAAAGCAAACAGAAAAACATGAATTATAATGCTATTAATAGATTTGGTTCATCAATGTGGCAGTCAGACACAAGGCACGCGTTCTGGTAGATCACCGAATGATCTAGCGTGTTGAGTTTTGTGTTTTTTTTTTCGCGCGAGTGGTTTAGTTTCCGAGCTGCAAACTTTGCGTAAAGCCGAGAGGATGGAAGAATGGAAACAAGAGTACTTGCACGTGAAAAATTCCGCCAGCTACACAGATTGGGCTTGAACAGGAACGAAGTAAACGGATTATGGCACAGCTAATGAACGCATTCCTTCCATATTATTGTGTCTAGCCTGTTCCGGGCGTTTGGTTAGTTGGAGAAAGGACTAGCGAAAAATGAGGGGAGGGGTGTGGGGGAGAAGGCGAGGGTACTCGCTCCCTCGCCTTAGGATTTCCCCTCGCATTTCTTCCACTCACAGTTCGTCGCGCTAATCCCGAAATTCGCGCTGCTTCCAACTAACCGCACCCTGGAACAGGCTAATTACTCTCCTCTTATCATGAAACAAGAGTTTAAGGACGAAAAGGGGCTGAAATTCGGGCTAGCTGAACAGCAATCACTTACCCTGTTAAAGGACGCTTTCATAACTGAAGTCTCCAGTTGAGTTGTTATCTCCGTGGCGGCCATGCTTACTAAAGAGTCGTAGTTGGTTGGTGTCAGTGGTCCCTGTTAGATTAAAGAAACATTTTGCAGTCTTTTACCGCTGAAGTTGAAATGCTACTGTGTAAAAAGGAAAACCAAGAGATGTGAAACACCCCATTTTAGTTTCAATCATAACAATATGAGCTACAAATAAACTTATGTGATATTCACACCTTAAAAGATGTAAGCATCGAGTCCAAACTGGTGATGAAATTCTGAACAAATGGATCGTTGACTTCGTAAAAGGCAAACTCCTCCTACGTGAGCAAAATATAAAAAAATAAGAACCGTATCCAGATCATGCTCATGAGAGCATGTCAATCATTCTCCGCCAAATCAGAGGAAAGATGTCTTCTTGGCCAATCCGATAAAAGTGTAAAACTCTGTGGCTTTGCACAGTTTTGGTCAGGTGACTTATCCCGCACCATGGCCGGTAACAGTTCCATGTTTTCTTGTGCTTACTCTGTGCTTCCAATTATACGAACACAGTTACGTTGTTTTAGTTGAAGTTCTGATTGAATTGGGACTCACGATTGATATTCTCGTGCTGTGATATTGGCTACAGTTTTGGGGAACCAGGGGCCCATTTCTAGAAAGCCCCGGAAACTTTTCGGGCCTGCAACGCCATTTTTAGTTATCTGTATCTTAAAAACAGAGAAGTGTATAGTCCTGAAATGAAGGGAACCTTTGTTCATATATCAAAAATATCATGGAATTAAACAGCTCTGTAATCATATGGTTTGAGATTTTGCTATCGCTTTACGGGTGCAAAACGTTTCGGGACCTTCAAGAAACGAGAACTTCACGTGCAAATTGCATTTGACCGCTGTCCTGTGTGCTAGCATTCTGCGCAGTGACTACTTTGGATTCAGTCGGAGGGAAAAATTCGCACGTAGGAACCGTTTTCAGGGAAAGAACATTCCACTTGGAAGTTGGAACTTCGAGGAATAGTTATAACAGTACCTCAGATATGTTGTGACTCGTTGAGTTGAATCCATCGATAAGAGGTTTTAATCTCGGTATCACAGCAGTAGAACACAGTTGATATATTCCACCCTAAAAAAAGACAGTGGCGTGCGATACTCAAAATACGGTGACTAAAAGGGGCAGGATCACGAGAGGTCTTCCAAGTTTTTGTGTAAACTAAACGATAGAATTATAAAGATGCACTCACTGATCAGTAAAATAAACCTAAAAACGCCAAAAAAGGCATAAATTCACTCTCTAAGATGTGAACAAAGTGATTTTCCTCCACGTAACACTGTCAAACTTGAAAACACCGACGTTTTCAAGTTTTAGACCACTTCTTTCCTACCTGTCCGTACCCACACCAGTTGTAAACAACTTTCGTGATCAGTACAGTGTATTTTAGCAAGGTTAGGCAACTATTAGTGGGTTTACAATTAATACCAACACCTTCATTGGATTTTCAAGTTGCACTAAATCCTGGTGAAACTGCCTCTTTAAATGCGTCAATAAAGTAATGGCAATTAAAGTATACAGTGAACGATAACAACAAACTTGCGTACTTGAAGTAAATCCTTGAAAATATTTGATGTGCTCATCAAGTCCGCAAGACAGCTCTAAGCAAAGAAAAACACTTTAAAACATGTTTTTAAACTGAGACAACTACGGCAATTCACTTACGGTAGCTTTGTAAATAAATCTTAGACAGCTTTCTCGGCTGTAGACTACGCAGATTCAAACTAAAATATATCCCAAGTGAGCGCACAATTCTTGCCATCCAATTCAAACAAAGGTATGAAACAGTGTAACTTTCAGCATTGCGAGCTCGTATATCTCTTATGAATTGCATGAAGCGGCTAGGAGTATTAATAGCGCCCCCCCCTCTCCCCTGGATGGAATGCCAGTTGATTCCAGTATGCTAGTTTCTAGTTGTGTCCCCAAATTAGTATGGGATTTTCCCAGGCTATATGGAATCGGCACGTTAATAAAGTTTGAAAGCACACCTCCCATTAGCCTCTATCGACGGCTACAGTTGTAGTGTACTACATAAATACAAATATTATCTTTTACCTCCAGCTTAAGTTTGGCAGGTTCTCCGAATGTAAGATTCCTTTCACACTCGATCTGAGAAGAAATTTGATTAAAATGTAATACACAGACAGAAGATTAGGAAGCCCGGAAAGTAAAGTCTAAATGAGCCTAGCGGTTAATCATTGCTAATTAAACGTATGAAAAATGAAGTAACTGGAAGAATTTCTACCCTCCCCACCCTCTGGTAGTGGTACCAGCCAAACATTTTTCCAGGTTGCCACAACAACTCGCCGATACCAAATAATAGACTTGGATGGAGACAGCCACTGTGAGCAAAACGTTGTCCAAGAACACAAAACAAGCCAGGACAGACTTCAACCTACACCTAAAGCTCCAGTTTTCAGCATATCAAACATTCGGCCACTGTACATCCCAGGTTCACTCGTAAATAAATCCCCCTTCCCTTGGGAACATTATAAACACAAATAAAGAAAGGTAAACGTGTAATTGGAAGGTCAGGTAAAGTTAAAGCTGATACACAATTTTGTCATGTTCACTCAGGTTTATCAGTTGTAGTTAAAAAAAGAACATTTTGCCAAGAGAATAGCTCTTAGCTTTTTAGGAATCCATGCCAACAACAACAACAACAGACAAGTGTCTTACCTCAAGATCTTTCTTCAGTTTCTGAATGTTATTACTGCTTACTTCAAGATTGTTGAGTGTCACCTGAAATAAGCCAACACAGAAGTGAATAATGCTATAAGATATCTTTGAACCGAGTGCTGAGCACAGGCTTGAATAAAGAGCTGTTGCAGTGTCACACTTACAAGGAAAGCTTTCCTGGCCGCTGCATTCTCAGCTGTTGTGGAGTAACCTACTTGTATCTTCCCCTGTAACATTCCAGATAAGTCGAGACTGGTGAAAAAAAGTAAAGGACTTTTGGTATACAAAGGAAACAATTTGAAAGGTTCTGTTACTATGGCGACAAGTTGGCAACACAGAGGTTGATTCCTCACTCCTCGGCTCTCAAAACGAGGCATGAGTCTTAGAGAAGCAATATATATGGGTTATTGACCAAGCGTGAGGTCAAGATGGCGGGCGATCCCGAGCGGTCAAGATGGCTCCATCTTGACCGCTCGGGTAACCAATCAGAGCACGAGATTTGCTTCATCTTGACCGCTCACGGAGTTAGTCATATAATAATAAAAGTTATATGATACCTGCCAGATGGAAAACCAGCTTTTAACCTCGAGGTGAGCACATCACGGTAATCCGACGACAGCAGAGCACTACAGGAATGAACAAGTAACAATGTTAAATGCAATTCCAGTTTGGAAATGAAATATATACTCTTTTGAATTGTTTAAAAAATTTCGGTCTTCAAAGAGACATTCAAATCTCAAAAGACAAGTACATGTTAATTTGTTTGGCTCCATCCAAACTCTCGCATTCAGATTCTACATAATTATGTGTTAGCTTTGTAAAGTTTCCTGTAACTTTCATGAGCTGCTTTATGTCGCTACAACTCCAAATTTATTACTAAGCATAATGTATTAACAAGTATAATTGATTAACAGGCATTATTACCAAGCATGATTTAGCATTGCACATGTTCCATCCACACTCGAACTGGACAGGGCACGTCTGAATGATAAAAGAGAAAGAACATCATGACTATAATAATATCAACCATTCATTTGCTATTCAGTAAAGATGACCTGTCAGGGTGAAAACAGACACATCTTAATTAAAATGATCTTCGCTGTTGGGCACACTACCATTTACTATTTACCCCAATTTTCAAAGTACAATGGGAATTATTATCTCTCTGGATATCATTGTTTTAGTAACTTACCTGACAGCTTTTTGTACAATAAAGAAAACATCATCAACCATGCTGGACGTGACAGCTTCATCATCACCACCCTCTGTGACATCCATCTTCACAGCCTGACAATAAAATGCGGCAAAACTAATGTAAAGGTCTAACATTCTGGAATGGCCACATCCTGTGTGGCCAGCCTGACAACAACACCAGAATTAGCCTGCTATGCTGATGTTCTTTTGGCTTTTGCCAAAGGACCGTCTGCATATTAGGCTACACCAGAATTTGTTTTTAACATTTACTGTTGCTTCCCTGTGTCGCATGTACAGTGGAACCTTTGGGAGCTGAAAAAGTGTCCCCTTAGGAAAGGTCTGCTAATGGAAGACTACAAAATAATGTAGTGTGCCTATGCGGCCACGACCATAGCTTAGTGTCTGGTTAAGTTAAATAACTAACAGCTATTTACCTTCATGACAGTTTCCCGCATAAAATACTCTTCCATATAAATGTAGTTTCCAATCAGCTCCTGGCCAATAAAATATGTACACTTTCGTCAAAATGGTCAGGCATTAAGAGACAGTAGCAAAAACATAGAGACCCTGCCAGGCCAGGCAATGTCAACCTATTAATCCTCTACTCCAGTGCACTTACAACCCATTAAATAAAATAACATCCAATGTCTAGGTTAATTACATGTATTCAGTAAAGAAACAGCCATGGCTCCACTAGTCTTATTTTAATAATCGACAGTTTACCAAAACTCTCAAAAGCAATACCTCTCACAAGAAAATAGTTTCTTGATTAACTTTGTAATAAGCACAATTAAAGACTTTTGAATGGCTTTGATGAAGTTTTTTTTTATCTTTTCTTATTTGTATTATATTATTACCTGCATTCTTCTGTTCAATTCACAGTTGGATACAACTTTGTCCTGAATTCCTAACAATTCTTGCAAGAAAACATGTAGTGACATAATTATGTTATTTCAAGTTCTGTGGTTATACATACTAAAATGCAGTTGGGGAATCAATCAGTTTAACTTACAGCTATGGTAGAGATGAAATCAATGATACAGTTGAAGCAGACATTAAAATAATATCAGTTTCTTTTAAATTTTAACAACATTAATGTGCATTTGTCATAGACAGATTTAGGGGTGCAACTTAGGGGACTGCTACCATTTTAACGTCATTTTCAAGCATAAATTTTTAAAGGTTTCTTTTACAGCTCCTGGATTTTCATTATTTGCCACTTTTTTTGCAAGTGCTCCAAAGAATGGCAGATAGCAGTAATTTTTCAACAGATAGTTTAATATAGCATAATGTTGATTATTTAATATCTGTTAACGAAACTCTAAGAAACCCTCATTCATGAGTACCTTCAGTCTTTTCCTCTTCTGGTACATTTTCCATATCATCCTACAAATAGAAATGTACGAGGAACTACCATCACAATAGATCACAAGATTTTGATGAACATAACAAACATCATTTTATTCATACTACATTACATTCCAAATTACATTGTAATAAATTATTCTTCGCTTCGTTTTGAAGTACTCAACAAGTATTATTGCGAATAACATCTGTGTCTTTGCTTGAAATCAGTAGAAAAGAAGTGTAACAATTCTTACAGCAATCCTTTTTTCCAGGAACCGCAAATACATCTCTGCCCTCGCATTCATAACAACAACTTCTCTCAAAACAACATCTAGTTCTCTTGGGTCATATCTAAAAACAAAAACAAAGCAACATGACTGATGAAGGTTCAAGTACTAGCCAAAAGATTGTGAAAGTAATGTCTAAAAAAAATAGTCAGCGCCAAGCCATTAACTAACAAAGTAACATGTAACTTATCATGGTTCCAATTAATTGATTTATTCAACTAGATTGGCTAGGATCAGGCTGATGATACATTGCACTTACTGACTGACTGACTGACTTACTTTATCCTTTTCATCCCCCGTAGGACATAAGGCAACAACAATCCCTGTCCATTTAGCCTTGTTTTGCACAGCACGTTGTGCCTCGCCCCATGCAAGTTTTACTTCACTGAGCTCAGTCATGACAGTTCCCCGAGTGCCAGGTGGTTTTTGGCCAACCACCTGGCACCGAACTGTGATGCCAGTCAATAATAAGTTAATATCAAAAGTAATGTGAATTTCGAGGGGCATTAGTTGCATTTCCTTTCACGATGGATGCAGGTCATGTGAAACTTGTTTTTCAAATTTAAAACCCTGTGTTTGTGTCTTAAGAACAGAATGAATATTTAGAACATGGATTAAAAGCCAGGAAGGAATAGTAGTACTCCATTATATCGTACATATATTAGCTCACCTATCAAGATTAGCAGTAGATCCTTTGAAAGTTTGACTACCCTGCACTGACTTAAACTGTGGAATAAAAATTGGATAACTTAAAAGCCACAAAAACAAACCATGATGCAACTTAACATGCAAAAATAAGAAGACACAGCATTCATTCAATTTTGAATTTTACAAGTCTTTAATGTAAAATTATTTTGAGTCAGTGTCAGCTTCGAATGTGATTTTTTCCTAAAAATTAAAGCTAATTAAAACAACAACAACAAAAAAACTAAAAGGTGAAATGATCAAGGTACATGCACTGTTTCAATTTAATGTGTGTACCTTTTCTTTGAACTGCCTCTTCCTAAGAAACTGGTCCACTACTTGATTTGCTTGCTTGTCACACTCAGCCTGGGAAATATTACAAATTTAAGATAAAAATAAAGAGAAATCTTACACCCTGTCAACTAGTTTAATTAACATATGTAATTGCTTTGAGTTCAATTTTAGTCTAAAGTGACCACTTTTAATAACACAAAGGCAAAGGTGAACATGTTTGTAAAAGAAAAACTATTTCTTGTTAAACTGTTACAAATAATCACATACCTGCATGGCTTGTAGTAGAATGAACATTTTACCTGGTCCTACAGGTAGAGATAATTTACATTTAATTTAATATTGTAAAAGTACAAAAATACACATGCAATCAATTTTGGGCATAAAAAATTATATGATAGGAGAACTCGGGCAAATGGCATATTTCAATCATTTTGCACCAAAACCTTAATGTGCAGTTCCAGAAAATATCCATGACCACCCCATGGTAGGTCAATGGAAATTCAGAGCGGGTGGGGAGCTCAAAGATGTCCAGAAATGCACGGTAATGAGATTCATATTCCTCTTAATAGGCATCACAAAGTGTCTCCATTAATGAAATCCCACCAAAACACACACAATTATACCAAATATGAAGTATATGAACATGTCTAAAAGCCCAGTAGGACATGAAGTACTCTGTAAACAATATTTGCGTGCATTTCTGGACATAAGTGGAAAGGATAGGCTTAACTGGAATTTCCAGAGAGGTGGGGGGGGGGGGGGGGGGGGGGGGGGATTCAAACCAAAAAAAACCTTCCATGTGAGGGGTATGGATATTTTCTTGAACAACACAATAAATTAGACTAAACTCACCATAGTAGGTCTCGACAAATGGCTGATGTTCTTCCACCATGCGTGCAATATTCTCAAACAGCAAGGTGAGGGTATTGGCAAACACAACGTTAGCATGACGATCTGCAGTCAAGAAACATAACATTCCTTTAAACAAAGTAAACAAAAGACCTCTCTTTGTGCACTCAAGCAATCCCCACTTAAAGTGACATACATGTAGTGTTGTGTTTCTTGGTCACTTGAGATCTGTCCCCCTACATGTAAATGTTACAGGTCAAATTTAAATTCAGGTTAAATTATTTTTAACCTAGGTTATTTTTTTCAACCTAGGTAAAATTTAGGAATATTATTAGGGTTAGGGTTTTGGATTGGAGTCATATCTTTTTAAAAAATGGCGGTTCACCCAACGTTTCCTATGTGGCAAAGTGGATAAAGAGTTGGACAGCAAATCTGGAGGTTGAGAGTTCAAATCCTAGAAGTGCAGGTAATAGTAAAAAGGTGAAATAATAAAAAAAGATGACACTGCCTAGGAGGGGATAATAGCAGATGGTAGGGAAGGGTAAGTAAGATGGTGGAGGGGGTTCAGAGACATCAACGGAGGGGAGGTATTTTAATTTAATTTTCTACTTATTAACCTAGTAAAAAAAATAATAAACTTGGTTAAAACAAAAATAACCTAGGTTGAAATAAATGACCTAAAGCTAATTTTGACCTGTAACAAAAATATCATAATATCTCCTGATGTAGAGCTGCTGATCAGTTTAATTCTTTGTTTAGTTTTTAGTGTCTTGACTGAATACACAACGCAAGGGCCCAGCCAGCACATGAAATGGGACCAAAAGGTCCAACACACAGACCAATGGACCATCATGCCTATAATTACATGCAGTATTTCTGTTCATAAATTTTCTTATTAATTTTTTAACTATGGTTTCAGACATATCAGTAACAAAAAAAATAATTCTGTTTTTAAAATGTGCAATATTCTCACCTGATTCCTTGGTAGCAACAGCACTGTCCAGATTTTTTTGACACTGAGCAGCAATCTACATCAACAACACACATTTAAAATAATTATTACTTTTACTATTAATCAATATCGTAACAATATTCTGATATTGTATGTCGACAAAAGTTGAAATCTAGGGTGACGGATGTAAATGAGGCAGATTTTTAAATTACATGTACATGTATGACATCAAAAGTTTTGTGGATCATATAACATCATAAATGACAGGTTACCACACACCACGTTACATGTAACAAACCTGAGAACACAAGTATCTCGCATACTTTTCCAGCCCAACTTGATGCTGACCAAGTAATGGAAAAATCTTAAAAAACCTAGAAAAAAGTCATACACAATTTGAACGCGCAGTTCAACCCTAAACCATCTTTTAAACCAAAAATATTTAAATCACAGCAAGCACTGTTAGAAATTAAAACAAAACACAGTTATCATGTATTCAGCACCTTTCAACAGAGTTCCTGTCACCATTCTGTATGGCAGCCTCAAACTTGTCGTGAACTATTCTTTTGAGTTTTGTCTCTGCCTCATGGAGTAACACAAAGGCTCCTGCTATGTCAGAACCTACAAAAAAAATAAAAATAAATGAGTTTTAGGAACATGTCTGTATTAGGCTGACATGAGATTCAAGCCAAGGATGGAAGTACACTCGGCATCCCTGTGAACGGCAACCACTGTCAGGGGAGGTGTAGCCTCTTTCTCAGACGTCCGAGGTCGATCGCGGCCGCTATGCTTTCCCTCTCTCCCCCTAGGCTAGGGGAGGTGAGGGTCAGGCTGCTTTTCGAGATCACTCACATTAATTCATCTGAACCTTCAGACTTCAGCTTGTGGTGTTGTTTTGTACAGGACTGTGTCCATGGGTGTGTACGGTGGTATTATAAAGGGAAGTAATTGTACCTTCTTTTGAATCCCCTGTTATCTCCTTGAGAACTTGTTCATCTAAATTGAGGTATCTGTGAATATGTGCTGCGGCCTAAGAAAGAAATTACAACAAAAAACAAACTCAAGAAAGAATTTTACAAATTATATTAATATTTATTACTGAACAGAACAATCTCGACTGAGTATTCTGTTCACTGATCATGAAAATACAATCATGTAACTGCAAAAATCGCAAAAAATTAAAACATGCAAAAGTTGTTGTGCTAATTAATAGTTTTGCTAAATATCCAGAAAGTATATAAAATGATTTGCTGTCTTAATTTTTATCATTTTTAAAATTATTTGTTGTTTTCATGTATACAAGGGTGACATTTGTTCATAATCACTTGTCACAAAAGCACCAATGGCCAATGGCATGGAAGGAATATTATTTATTTATTTAATTTTGCTTTATTGCCAACCACCGTCCTAGTTTTAATCTAATTTAACTTCGCTCAGCTCGATAAGCTTTTTAGTTTTTCTGAGTGTTGCTACCAATATCCTGTTTTAATTTATTTTTTTTATGAAGCATTGTATGAAGTCTTTTTTTGGTAATAAAGTTGTTGTTGTTGTTGAATATCGATGTCTGGAAATATCAACATTGACAAGGTGATAATTTAAACAAAGATACCTGTTCAAAGTGTTCAGTGTTAAGGGCAGTCTGTACACCATCTACACAGGCCTACAAATTAATCAAAGAGAAGAAAAGACAATGATATATTATTTTATTTCGTAAAAAAGAACACTAATACTGACAAGCACTTATAGTCTTGAACGCAGAGAACACTCACTCTGATTTCAGAAAGAAACTATCCATGTCGAACCTCCTCTTTGCATACACTACCAAAACATTATTCCATCAAAAGAGAACCATGTTATGAAACATTTTCACTAAGTACCTATGTAGACAAGACTTAGAACTCAGGTTTCACTACAAAAGTGTATGATTAATGAAACCATAGAACTCTTCATAATTTGTAAGATCTTCTTTAGGAATGGGTCAATTAGCTACTGCATGTGAACTGGTATAACATTTACCTTCAAATCAAGAATGTCATCCACTCTCTTTATTGTTTCTTGAACTCGGTTCTGAAATCAAAGTTATTTGCAATGCAAGGGAATACTTTATGTATGGGAAGCTTGGTAACTTTAACATCTTAACAAACAAAATGATTTAATATACATCTATAGCTATATAAAACTTAGCAATAAAAGATAAAATAGTTGATCACATTTTAATGTTACTGTCATTGTTTTTTATTCTGAAGAAAAAACAAAACATTTTAATGTGTACTGTGCAGTCATTAATTTTATTTAATTATTCCACTATTGCACCATTTTTACCATATACACTGTAAGGTCTCCAGAATGCCCAAAATATGACTGGCTATTACAATGTAGAACAGGGCCAAATATGAACGGAAAGTGTAGCAATGAAATGGCCAGACTAAATGACGCAAACCTTACCGGCAAAAATAGTGGAATAGGGGATTATCCCTCATTCGATGGTTTAACATATAATATGCATGGATATTTTGCTCATTGCTTGTATTTTCAGGTCGCCCACTAGCTCTCAGAACAAGCTACTTCATTGGTTCTTAAAACAATAGATAACAGGTCATAACAATGCCCCTACCCCTGAATAACAATAGAGGTACATGTAGTGTTTACAACGGGCAAATAAATATAGAAGTTTCAGAGAGTATCTTACTGCTATTTTCCTTTGCCCGTATGGGGCTCAGGAAAGAACAGTACAATGCAACTCGCAAAATACCCACACATATTATATGTTAAACCATCAAATAAGGTGTGTATATATTCAGTATATACTTATAAGACTGCTTCAAATGATAGAGGTGTTAATGCAAAGTGTCTTCAGTTGGTTCAAAAGCACATCATCTTGATCTAACTACACAGCTGACAACTTGCTTAATTTTGATAGTCAACTGAAAGGACTCTAAAGCAACAACAACCCTATGTTGTTTAGTCATTTTCTAAAGTGCACAAAAGTAGCTGAATTTTGGCATGTGGACTTGAAGAACATTGTTCTGAAGTTTTTTTTAACTGTTTTGATTTGAGAAATAACATTTTTACATTTAATCTACAGACAGTGACTACTATAAAATTATCTCAGATAAAGTAATAAATTGTTTCTATTTTTACCAACCTTAACAAGATCCAGAAGTCGCACTTTGCTGCTAACCTTTTCAGCTAAATCTGAAGTGTTTGAAATCATTGTGTGCAAATGCTGGGCATCCCTCATCACTAACTGCAGGTTAGGACTAAAAAAACAACAACAAAAACATTTTACTAAGCAATTTGACCAGCTGGAGTTTGGTTTACATAGGGATTAAGCATAATTCTTACTGCTCTTCTTATAAAAGAAAGCTACAGGATATAGTCTGTATGATGTTCAGAGTAGGGCATGATCTATGCCCTTGAGCATCAAAAATGTGTTCTTATTGAAAAGCTCGTACTTACAATCTTAGAGGTGCAGATTTCAACATTCCCAGATTTAGATATACATGAATAGTGACGCGCACAATTACTAAAAATAGATTTGTCAGCGTGAGATCCCATGACACCCCCCGCACAGAGTCAGACAAACACTGCGATCAAAACAAAGCAAATGTATGAGCAGGTGCCGCGGTTGTGAACCTACATGTAGAAGCGAAAATTTTAGTCAATTCTTCGGTTTATCGTTCTAGAAATAAGAGAAATGGTGGGCACTAAACCATGCTGTTGGGGTGAGTGCAAGACAGACTCAAGATATCCAGAAAAATGGCCGGAATCGCTAAAAGAGTTGGAGAATTCGGGGCAGAAAGTATTCATACCATTCCCGAGGCCGGTCACGTACTCTAGACAAGAAAAAGAGTCGAGAAAGGACATATTCATGGCTTAGACTTTCGTTTGATAGACTTGAATAATGGTAGATAACAGACAGTGTTGCAGCTTTAGTAAGTGCAAAACAGATTCTAGGTATCGAGAAAATAATCTAAAATTAATAAGTTATTCGAGGATCCGACAACGACGTCCCACTACAAAGTTACTCAGGATGCCGTAAAATTTTAGCGGAGGATAGCGACTTACTAGAAGAATACAGAAAAAGGGATTGCGAATAATACTACATGTCTGTTTGCTTCATTCAGGCCCTAGAATGAACAACGATTGCCTGAAATTCCCGAATTTGACGGCACAAGCGCGAGGGGCCATCTGTTGCGGCGAATGATAGAGATAGAGTGCGAAAATATTACGCTACTCAGACGCCTTCATAATGATTAAATCAGTTAAACCGTTGCAGTTTGAAGGACTTTGATTTTAATAAAGCTGTTTTCATTCCCATAATTGTAATAGACTGCAGCTATTGATGCCCGGGTTCGATGTTTCTTATACTTGCCGCGGCAACTTGTGAAAATTGACCTCTCTGGTCAAGGCAGCACGAGCGCTTCTTTGTTTAATTTTAGCTTAGTGCAGCTTAGTTCAAAACCTTGCTCAGCTCTGTTGTGTTGCACAAATGGACCTGTTAGGACTGCGTGAATGTTCTGAATTTCTTGTACAATTTTTTTTCCTATGAGTATAATTTGGCAGGGCCTACATGCAATTTACATGTCGAAATGTGTAGACATCCGCTCTGTCCGACAAACCTTGAGATTTAAATCAACGTTTTAGGACTTTTAGCTCTACTCAGCGGAATAATTAGGGTATTCTCTGGAATTCTGAGCCAGACTGGCCATAATATTATGAAAACAATTGCTTAATATGGCCCTGAATTGCTCGTTATATTAACTCCGCTTTCCCCTACATTGATCTTACGGAGAGCTATTTGTTTGTCTGAGTCACACCGGGGGATCAAAATTTGTGACGTCATTTGTGCGCAACGCTATTGGACCTATGCTGTGTAATTGACTCTCAACTAACTTTTAAAAACTTACCATCTCTGCAATCATTTAAAAGACAAATCTGTTTAACTAACCTTTCATCCAAGAAAGAACTTGAATGCGAGAACTGTCTTATGTAGTACATGACCACCAAGCCTGTTTTGTGAACGTTACTTGCAAATAACTTATTTATATATTTTATTCATTTTGGAATTATCATAAATAAGATAGTTAAGTTCTAAGTTTTAGTCTTTTTTTATTGTAAACAGCCAAATTTTAAGTGTTTATAAAGTTTTTAGAACATATTTTTTTTAGTTAAGGTGTCCCTATAAGTAGATCAGCTAGACTTCCTGATGACATATAAATAAAGTTATTTCTATTCTTCTTCTTACATGTACATGTAGATAGGGTAGGAAAAGAAAATGAGTCTTAATCAGTGTCCAGGATTTAGAAATTTAATAACACCATACTACACAAACATTGCATTTGGCTCCTCATTCTCTCCCCAAGGATCTGATCCCATCTCACTATTTTTGTCTTTGCACACCTCAATCAGAACGCTATTCATTAACATTACAGTGTATCTCTAATTACTCACATTACATTCTGCAGTGTATTTAGCTTTGCATCAAGCCTTGGCTGGTTGTCCAAGAGGGCATCAAGTTCATTGTTCAATTTTTGCTGTTAACAAGAAGGAACAAAAGAGTTAAGCCACTACTTCCAAAAGTAAGTTACTATTTAGAGGGATAAGAAAGCTTTCTATTTTAATCAGCTGTTTTGGGAAATCAAGCCAGCAATTATCCAGTGTTTTTACACATCTTTATACATCTTTTGTTGGATCACGGGTCACTGTATTGTGTTCTTTGGCAAAACAATTTACTCTTATAGTTCCTTTTTCCACCCAGTTCCAGTAAATTTAATGCTGGGAGATAAACCTGTGATAGACTATCATCCCACCCAGGGGGAGTAGAAATACTCCAAAAATATCAAAAATTATATACCTAGATTGTTCCTAGCCGACAGCGAGCGGGTCCTTCGTTGGAAAAATAGATACTCTTTCTTGATCTATTCCTCCATAGACTAATCTTAGGCTTATCATCAAAATTTTATCAAATCGTGCGCATCCGACACAGACAGTCTGGCACACATCGCCTGCACTCCCTGACACGTAGGCACGGCTTGTAAACACAACAAAACAACACCGATATATTTACAAATACACCTTTAGTTCATGGCTGTTGCTAACTTTAGTTTTTATTCTTTACTACATACCTCATGAAGGTGGATTTGTGCATAGGCTTGCTGTATTTCGGCGATATCTGTTAAGCCGAAAACATCCAGTTCGTGGGCCGCCATCTTGGAAAATTATATACGCCTGCGATAGACAGAAAGCGGATTTTAACGAATGCATTAACATGTTATGTACGGTTCATGAAATATCTTCTCGATAATCCAACATGGCGGAAGAAAGAAGCGTGAAGAGTAAATCGGAAGATCATTCTGTAGTTTCTCAAAAAGTACTTTTTGTACGCAATCTACCCTTTTCTACGACAGATGAAGATCTTGAAAATTTATTCAGTGAAGTTGGACCCATCAAGCGTTGTTTTGTCATCAGAGACAAAGGTGAGAAGCCAGTTTTCATGGCAAGCTAGCTTTGCACGTGTTTTGCTGGCTGCCTGGATTTCAATGTTTTCAAGATTTCTAGCTTCCATCATGAGATGGGACATGGTTTTTTAAAAGCTTAGATCTCTGTGTTAAGAGGTGGACTTCAAAAGTGCATGACTTATTGGCGCGCGATTGTAGTCGGCGTGTTTTAACTGGCGTTCAGATGACTTCCAGCATGTATAAGTGTACTTTAGATAAGAATATGAGGACCTAGGCCTTGGCTTTGTTATTCTTACCTAAACTAACTCTTTTGAATTGTGATGGAATATGCTTTTGTTTTGTTTTGTTTTTGTTTTTTTTTTTAATTTTGCAGATGTATGGTAGATCCTGCATGTAATTTTGTCCAGTGTTTTGTCTGGCTACTTTTTAATTTTAAAGGGTAGCTGGCTGGTCTGAATCATGCTTGGAGACCCAAGGGGCAGTTAGTGGGGGCGGGGGAAAAAGCTAAAATGGGCAAAAAAAATTCAAGCAAAAAAATAAAGTCAATTTCTTTGCTGGAAATTTTTTTCGCCCATTTAGCTTCTGTTGTTCAAAATCATATTAGACATAACGGACTGTGGCCATTTATATTGGCAGTGTTTTAAGTCTGCAAAAACAATGTCAGCTTACTGCTGGATGACAGTACTGAACAGGGTTAATTGTTGCTTTATTTTGACTTTTTAGCTTAAAAACGTATTTCGATCAACACTACCGTGGCTCGTTTCGAAACATTTTTTTATTCCGCTTATAAGCCCTCCCAGATATAAGCCCCTCTGCTTATAAGTCCACCCAAAACCCCTTACAAAGTTGTATAAGCCCAGGGCTTATAACCGGAATTTTACGGTATGTTATGTTATATTTTATGTTACTGTATTTATTTGCCCATCAGCCGATCCCAGCTATAAGCCAATGGGGGCTTATATCTGTGGGAGATTATAACCAGATGTATTTTTTTGTTTCCAGTTAGATGGGCCTATAACCGGGGGGGCTTATAAGCGGGGGGGCTTATAACCGGAATTTTACGGTAGCACAGCACAGCACAGTATAGCATAGCACAGCACAGCACAACACGGCACGGCACAGCACAGCACAGCGCAGCGCGTCACAGCACACACAGCACAGCACAGCACAGCACAACACGGCACAGCACAGCACACAGCACAGCACAGTATAGCACAGCACAGCACAACACGGCACAGCACAACACAGCGCAGCGCGTCACAGCACAACACGGCATGGCACAGCACAACACAACACAGCACAGTATAGCACAGCACAGCACAGTATAGCATAGCATAACAAAGTAAAGCATAACATAACTGTACTAAATATTAATGTTGTTCTTCTTTAAGGGGCAAAGAGCTTGTGCCGTGGGTTTGGCTATGTCACATTTGCTCTCGTTGATGATGCACAAAGAGCCATAGATGTTGTGAAAAAATTTGGTGGACGGCAACTCAGTGTCTGTTTTGCTGATAAAAAACCCAAACATGAAAAAAGAAAAATGAAGCAGGGAGGAAATACTGAAGTTCATAACATTGGGAGTCAAGGTAAGTTACTCACTATAAACAAAGCAGTGTACATGTATTTATTGCAAATTTTGGTTGGTGTGAGTATTCAAGACTGTCTTGTTCAAAGGGCAGAAAACAGTGCACTGTGCTCCAGCGAGTAAAAACCTGATTTAAAGTACAATCTTTTTTAAAAGCCATGCACAGTGTAATTCAATGTGACATGCTTATCAGTTATGGGTGTGACCTAAATGTTTGTGAAAATGCAATGAATTGAACCCATTGATTCCTGTTCTGGCCAAAACTGGCTCTGACCAAGGTTGGCCTTGGTTCCACTTCTGACATCAATTTCAATGTCTGACTTTGGTCATCAATGGGTTAATACAACTACAGATAGCTTTCTGCACACATTGAATCTTTCTCATGCATTGCATGCCTACAATAAAAGATGATCCCCTGGCCCACTCCTCGCATCCTGGGAGATGACCAAGCCCTTTTCGCTTCTCTTAGCCAGCAGGGCCTTGGCATGAGAAATGAAGGGCTCTGGAGACAAAGGATTTCCAGTCCCAGATTCTAGGACCTCCGGTCTTCATATATGCAGTCGTGATGTTTCTATATACTCTATGGGAGAGTCATGGCATCTTTTACTTCCGCTCAAGATTTCTTTGTTTGAGACAGCCATTCAAAACAATTAAAATTAATTAAAAAATCCTATGTCCCCAGAGCCATTCATTTCTCGTCCCAAAGCCCTGCCAGATTAGAGAAGTGAAAAGGGCTATGGGGAGTGTCCATTAATCTATAAAGTTTCATAATTTATCACTCTAATTTTCATTTTGTTGGATGACAAAGATAAAGAAGTGGAAGAAATGTCTCATGAAGAAGAAGAAGAAGACGAAGAAGAAATGCCACCCAAAAAGAAATTAAAAAGCAGTCAACAAGAAGAGAAGATAAAAACTCACAAGAGAGGGACAGGAAGTGATATTGGCAGAACTATTGTGCTAACAAAACTTGCCACAGACCTCACTCAAAACCACATCAGGAAAAAATGCCGGAAAATCGGACCTGTTGAAAAGGTTACCTATCCAGTTGAAGGCAGGGAAGAATCAACTGCGTTAGTTATTTATCAGTCCCACAAAGATGCAAGACAAGCAGTTCAGAAGTTGAATGGCAAGATTTTTAAAGGGAGCTTTATTGAAGCTTCCCTTCTATCCAGAGAAGGGAAGGGGCCTAATCAGAAATCCTTAAAAAAGTCGAAGGTTATTGTCAGAAACTTGTCATTCAAATGCAAAGAAGATGATATCAGGAAGTTTTTCTCACAGTTTGGACAGGTTACAGAAGTGCACATTCCTACCAAGTTGGAAGGGAAACGTAAGCGCAGTCTTGGCTTTGGGTTTGTGCAGTTTTCCAGTGTGTTTGAGGCTGCAAAGGCTATCAAAGAGGCAAACATGAAGGAGATTGCTGGTAGGCCTGTGGCTGTTGACTGGGCTCTCGCCAAAACTGTTTATGAGACGAAGAAAGGGCATGAAGGTTGGTAAATTCTTTATAACAAATTAAATCCAAACAGTAACAGGGAGGGGGAGGGGGGGGGGGGGGGGAGAGTAGCATGCACAATGAACCTCGGTAATTTTATGCTAAATGTACCAGTGAACCAGGGCGTCAAATTGAGACTAATACAGGCGCCAATGCGTCTAAATTTTTCAATTTAGCGACCAAATCCTGAAAGTTAGTCGCCAAAATGGCGACTATATTTCTGTGTGTTGACGATGAATAACGGACATTCCTCAGACATTGTGCCCTTCCACAAAGTTATATCAGAAGATCTCTGCTTCCAAAACATCCAAAATAAAATAAGAAGTCAATCCATCCTCTTCCTTTGCTGTAAAAGATTTTATCACATCGGAAAACTCGCAAAAAGCTGACCGTGTTTGAAATTGAAATTTTCATACAAGCAAATGCTTAATTCTTTTAAGTAAATCTCACGAGCAAAACTCATAGTTTGTCAAAATTCGTGACAAACTAGTCTAACAGTTTCGGCAGTGCTGATGTTGTGTTTTTCTTGGAAATAGATGAAAATGCCGAAAAACAAGAAAGTGGCCCTGAAGACAACGAGAAGCCTGGAAAATCAGGGGAAGAAGATGCTGACGATGTTTCTGGGAGTGGCTCTGATGTTGACTCGAGTGAAGAAAAACATGACAATACTGAAAGCGAACACGAAGACGAAGAAGAGGATAAAGACAGCGATGAAGAACTCAACTACAAAGAAACCTTTCCGACAAAGAAACCCAAACAACCATCCGACGTAAAAGAAGGAAAGACCTTGTTTATCCGCAACATTTCATTTGACTCCAGCGAGGAGTCGATTCAGGAGCTGTTTGAACAGTTCGGTGAGGTAGACTACTGTAAGATATTGGAGGACAAACGAACAGGTCACAGTCGAGGAATGGCTTTCGTGAAGTATAAAACAGTGGAAAGTGCTGAGCAATGCCTCGAGGAAGCTAGCAAGGAGGGTTCAGGTTAGAACGTCATGTAGTTGTAACGAAAACGTCTTGCCACCAATCAGAAATAGCAGCAGTGGTACCAAAGTTGTTATGTCACTTTGTCGACGTCATGTTGCCTAGCAACATCCTCCCGATGATAACAACCGACCCAGTTCCTCAGCTCTTAGACTTAAATTGAAAATTTTAAATATCTTCAATTTTATTTTTGACTACTGACACTATACAATATAGGTATTCAGTTCTAAGAGGACAGACCACGAACGCAATAGTAGGCCCTGTTAATATCTAATTGCCGTAACGATTCATCAGTAAGATACCTAAAATGTGTGCATTTCTACAATTGGTTTCGGCGCCATTAAATCCTATACTAATTGCAGAACGTAACTCACGATGTGAGTACAGTTATCTGAAAAGGGTGATTTGGTGTGCTTTAATTTTGTAGAACTTTCCCTGGACAATTTTAAACTGAACGTGACGAAGGCAGTAACGCGAGGTAAGGCAGCAGAACTAGCGAAGGAAAAGAAAATTGAAGGGACTAAGGAGACCAAAGACAAACGCAATTTGTATCTGGCCAAAGAGGGTCTCGTCCTACCAGGCTCAGACGCCGCTAAGGGCTTGTCCAAAGCTGATTTGCTGAAGAGACAGAAAGCTGAAGCGGAGAAGAAAGCGAAGCTAGAAAACACAAACTACTTTGTCTCCAAGACCAGGTACGTGTCTGCATGCGCAGTTATCAGAGACAACCGGAGGGCGGTTTTGTAACGGTTTTCGTGAAACCAAAACCTAGTAATCAGAACAACGGAAATAACGCAACGAATCACGAAGGAAAGGAAAGTTACTGGTGGCAAGAGTGCGAAAACGCGTCGCGATTTGTCTCTTATTTTGCTCCTTTGCTCTGCCATAGAACTGGTAAAAGCAATAAAAAAACGTGAGGGGGGGAACCAATGCGATCTAACATAATTATTTTCATTTCATACGGCCCACCAGATTCAAAGCCATTTGTCGCGACGTTTCCTCCGCATAGCGCTGGTTGCTTGGCACAGGTAGCCTACTTACGGCTGTGCTCTATTTCCTGTCTAGGAAATAACAGGCGGCTGCACGTAGGCTGGGTACATGTTTTCCCGCGCTTAGCACGGGTTACATGTTTTCCCGCGCTTGGTACGGTTTACAAGTTTTCCCGCGCTTGTGATAGGTTACACGCGACACAGGTTAGGCGTTTTTCCGTGTTCTGTCAGATTTAATACTACTATCTGCTTTCCCCCCTTTGTTTTCAGGCTTTGTGTGCGAAACCTTGCTCTTAATGTTGACGACAAAAAGTTGAAAGAAATCTTCAGCACCGCCACAGGAAGGAGAATCCATGTAGAGAAAGTGTTGATTATCCGAAGTAAAGACCGATTGGACAGCACGGGCCGCGGGCGCTCCATGGGATACGGGTTCGTGGAATTCGCCAATCACAAAGACGCTCTGGCAGCCCTGCGAGCGACCAATAACAATCCAGCTATATTTGGCGCGGACCGTCGGCCAATTGTGGAGTTTTCTTTAGAGAACAGCCTCGTTCTCAAAACGAAGCAGCGTCGCGTAGAAAAGGCTCAACAAAGGCAGCAGCAAGGCACTGAAGAGCAAGCGCGCGATGGGCAGCCTAAGACAAACAAGGAGAGAAGACTGGAGAAGAATCAGAAACGAAGAGAAAAGCGACAGAGAAAGAGGGAAGCTAAAAAGAAGAGAAAACTGGAACAAGCAAAGGACGGTGAAGGTGGAGAAAACAGAGAAAACAGAGAAAAGACAGAGAAAACAGCAAGTGTAACACCATCGAAAGCAAAAAAGGTGAATTTTTCACCAAGAACGGACTTTGCAGTTTCTGGAAAGCTGAAACTTGAGAAAAAGAATCAACAAAAAAGCAGACAATTTTCCATAGTTCCCGCAAATGAGAACAAGTCAGATATAAAGTCTTCGACGCGTCCGAAGTTAAACAAATTGAAGAAAACTCCAAAAAATACCAGAGACATTGATCCTTCCGGCATTCCGAACAGAAAGAGAAAAGGTGCGTGGAGAAAAGAGCAAGAAACAAAAGATGAATCAAAGTTCAACGAAATGGTGTCCAAGTACAAGAACAAACTTTTTGGTTTGGACGACAGTGGATCGTCCGCAAAACGATCGCGCTGGTTCCAGTGATTAAGTTATTCTACAAAATCAGAATCTTGAGTGAACATTTCTTAGGCCCAATTTACATGATTCGAATTGAAGCCGCGTCGAATGTAAATCAAGTGTCTGAAAACTCCCTGAGATCACTTTAATAAATTATCGCACAGAATTAAATCAAGTATTACCAGCGAGATTTGAGCTACAGAATTGAGCTGCATGAGCTACATTCATCGCGTTTAAATGCGACGTTCAGCAAAGAACCACGCGTCCTCCTTTTTAATGGCATGATTTTGTTTGCGTGTACTCGTAACAGGATAAAAACACGCAAATGACTTTTGAGGAACACGAAAGTTAACGTGAACATGAGAAACAGGCGAGGATTTTTCACAAGGACTTTCGAATTTTCCCAAACTCACTCGTTTGTTTTCATTCAGCTATGTTAGCATTTCAGTGGGTCGGCTAGCAGCTCTCACATGAATGTGTCGCTACCCGTCGTGAGAACAAACAACAGGAACAATTCCTCTATAGCCCCCAAGACAATAGCAACTGCTAACCAAAGAATCAGTAGAATTTAGCTTACGAGAGGCGCTACTCTACTGTCAGTAGTATATCAGTGTATATCAGGAGTTCATCGGATGTCAGTGGCCGTTTTCTATTTTGTTAAATAAAATTGCAGTGAGGAGATAATTAAGAACACTTTCCTTAAAATGTACGTGTTACATAGAGGATACACAAAAGAAAAGATTGATGTTTCCGTTAATGACGTAAAAAACGTTATCTTATTTTCTAAGGCCCAACAATAGCAAGGATAAAAGAAAAAAATAACATAATTGATTGAGTAATGGGTCATATCGTTACTAAACGGATTGGCACTGGAGCTGTGAAAATGAGCGCACGTGTTTTCTGTAAAAAAAAAATCCTTTTGCCCCTATGTGTATGCTTGTCGCGTTCCCATGACGTCAAGCAATTTCCGTGCATTTCAAATGTCAATTGTTATAGAATGGAACATTATTAGTTCTTGTGGGAAATAGAATGGCAGAACGTGATCTTGTAAACAACACCCGGGAAACAACAATGCCTCAAAATTTAATTAGGCAATTAAGAAAAAGAGATTTCCTCCAGCTTATCTAACGTAATGATAAAGCAATAACTTGTAAGCCTCTTTTTAAAGTGACGTGACCTCACGTACGTACAAGCTTATGGATTAGCGATGTAGTATTACTTCGAAATAATATTGAGATAGTTTGGGGATTACTCAAAAATAGATGCCAATTTTCTTTTTTTAAATTAAATCCTCATCCGTTTATCTTCCTGTAGCGTTGTAAGCTGGTTATAGTGGTAAGGTTTTAAGGAGAGGAATTGTCGTTAAGATGTATCATGTGCATCGTGTCGACTTTTTCGGGATGCCTGTGCTCGAAATCTCGAAATCTTATTCCACTTATACCGGAGCTTGTTTCTAAACATGTTATGCTGCCGTAACGAAGTACGAGTAGTTTGAACTTCTTACCCTTTTTGACGTCACCGGAAGTCTACGATTTTTCTCCGGATAACACAAGACTGAATTCTGAAGAGTTAATGTAAATGAATTAGCCTAAGCATGTTCGCATTGCGGACCATTATTTATCTATTTTTTATGAAGTATATTGACATACAGTGGAGCCTCGTTATAACGAAGGACAAATTAAAGGGACTGTCAGAAAATGTTCGCGATAACGAGACTTCGTTACATTGGGGTTCTTTTTAAAATATTTTGCGCGAAAATTGTTCTTCTTCTTCTTTGAGAGGAAGGAAAAGATTACCCTAAGTAAACGTCTGATGACATTAAAGCCTGGGGATAAAAGAGATAAGATATGGTATGGCCTTGGTACAAACATAACACGCTGGGACACGCTCCAAGGAAAATCGGAAACGCCGTCTCGAATATCATCCTGTTTTAGGGTTAAAAAAGGCCTGACCCTTGCAAGTGCTGGTCATTTGCTGTGAAACTCCAGCGCTAGCAACATGCAACTCGTCGTCTCCTTCGTCGTCTGTGCACTTCTGGCAGTGAACGCCCAAAGTACGAAAGAAAATTCCAGCCAGCAATCATGTACAGTAGGAAGAGTGTGCGGGGTCCTAGAGAATGTCTTACGAAAACAAAGTCACTTGGAGAAGAAAGTGAAAGAACACAGCAAAATACTTGGTGGGAAAAGCTGTGACGGTAAGACTGCTGTTAGAATATAACATTTTCCTTGTCTACAAGGTAAAAAAGACACTAGCTTGTCTAGGTTATAAGATCATTGAAAATGTACGCCATGATGTTGACATAATTTGTGGAGGGAGGAGACTTCGTTACAGATTTTACAAAAATAGGACGCGTCAATTCGTACGCCTGGAAAGGCAAAATACGTTGGATACCAACTGAAAGTATTGAAGAATACGTTAAACTCATTCTGCAGAGATGTCGCTACTCAATTCGAGTTCAGGTGAAAGAGCAGCAGTGTTAAATCGTAAACAACTTATCTCAAATGCCTTACATGTCCCTCATTGATCAGACTCGATCAGACAAAAACGGAAAGTGACAAGTTCGAGGTTTGCTGTAATTAACAAGACCTACGTAGTAATCGTAATAGTTCATTTCTTTCTTACCCGACTCATTCAAAAACCCTTAAAAGTGCAGCATCGGGTAAAAGTGATCGCCTCATTCCAAAATGAAGAAATTCCTTTTAAGGTCATTGCCCTGTATTGCATTACTGCGCAGAATTTTACGCGTAATTAGCGCGCGCACATAAACAAAATGGCGGCTTTTTTCTGTGCAACTTAGCCCGCGAGAGAAATAAATCGACGCTTTCTCGTAAACGAGTATGGGGACCTATCAATTTTTTGACGTATTTTGGGTGTAACGATCAAATTCTCCCTATAAAATGAATACAGATCAATTCCTGTGTTTGAAAAAAAGATTAGGACCGGAAACGTACTTTGCCAGTATTCACAAAGGAAATGTTAAGGAATTATGTGGTAAATGCAAGGTCTTCCTGTTCCTAAACGAATGTGGTGACCCCCCTTTTTTATTTCAAAATTTGAGTTCCCTCAAGGGTAACCAACCAGTGGGCAAAGTTTGGTTGAAAATCTATGTTCAGTCCTATTTCGCCGGGGAATGACCATAAGCAGATTGAACGCATTACAAAATTCGATAACCGATTTCTGGGGAAACGATATCAAGACTTACATGACGGGCCATATTATTATAAAGTAAAAAAAAGACAATAAACTGCAAGGCTGACACTACGTAGAAATGAAAAACCTTTCAGGGCTCCATTTAAATTAGCTCTGCTAAATTGGATGCTCCTGAATAAATATTGATTTAAATAAAATAAACAACGGGACAACGACATGAAGCAGACAAGAATTTCACACATGTTACGGGTTTAGGCGATTTTTAGAAATTTAAGACATATTATTTGAGTAATGCCCATTTTTTTTAAATCGCTCAATCAGGACATTGTCTTTGTTTCAAGAGATCAATCCTTTCTTATAAAACACTTAAAAGGTGCCCGGGGGATGGGGTACTCCCACATATGGGCTATATATACGTATGTGCCGCGGGATAGAGTATGCTTTTCGAGGTTCTCTGTCTTCAAATATCGTATCTTTTTTGCTCCTTTTGACATTTTGTTCCCGGCGTGATCCTTAGATAGGGTACCTAAATTCTCAGCTAAAATTACACTGCGTAAACGCCCAGCTAAACGAAAAAAAAAAATGGTCTGTTAAAACTGAACTGTCCGTTGAAGCATTAGCAAAGCGATTTTATAAAGATTTGTGTGTGGTTAGCAGTTATTTGGGTCAGCACGCATGCGCAACGCTTCTCCTCCCACTTTTCGGGTTTGGGCCTTAAAAAGGGTATCGATTTTCGTTTTCTTTATCCTTAATAAGCTCAGGGTTTAGGAACTTTCACGATGACACACTCTTTTCCGCCGAAATTTACGGGAGTGCCCCCCCCCCCCCCTCCCCCCCCGCGTGGGAAAAGGTGTCAAAAGGTATGAAAATTGTAAATAATTCATTATAAACACTCTTGTTCTTTGGCCAATTCAATCTAACGAGAAATAAAATGCAAACAGCGACAACAAACATAACACATGAACTAGGTATATATGGTTTGAAGATGCGTGCTGTAGCATGCGAATTGTCAAGTAAATTTTAGATTATTTTTCAAACGATGCGCAGTTCATGTGTTATGTTTGTTGTCGCTGTTTGCATTTTATTTCTCGTTAAATTGATTTATTGCGCGGATCGAAGGAAAGTGTTTTATAATATGGACTTATTAGAATTGCACAGGGGACACTCACGTCAAACTGGAGGACGCATAAAAGATAATGTTATCTGCCTCTGTTTACCTCCATTTTGAATTTGCTGGTAGGAGGTCTGGAACCGAAAAATTTATACGCGGTCAGCTGGTGCAAGGTCTGGAACTCAAAAAGTCTCTTAGAGTGCGATCAGCGGGTCGTCCCGAGAATTAAAATGCAAACAAGCAAGCAATCCTTCAAGAAAACTACCAAAAAGCACTGAGACGAACAAGCACACAAGTAATGCTCAGTGTCGTGTGAGAAAGAGATTATTTTCAGTTCAAAACAAAAAAGAAATATTGTAGAGATTGAGAAGAGATCTCGCAGGGTAACCAGTGGCAAACAAACAATCAAATAAGACATAGAACTGTTGAGTGCTAGCTAGACCCTCTCATATCCCATGGAAAAATCACTCTGAAAACCCGCGGTTCTTACGAATTAAACAGTTTTGTTACTTGGTTTTTACCTTGATTTAATAATATGTCTTGTGATTCCTAACTTCTACAATGATAGATGACCAAAATGTCTTAGTATCTGCTGTGGCATATTGCACAAGCATGGTGAAATCCCCAACGGACAGCCATTACAAACTGGAAGCGACATTTGGCAAAGAAGGCGGTATGTGTCGTGCCCTGGCTCAGTCCAGTGTTAACTCGCAGACGTACACCATGTCAGCGGAGCTCCTCAACCAAGCAGGCTGGCAGGGAATAAACAGCGGACATCCCGGCGTGCTGTTCAATGCTGTGGATGAAAACAACTTCGATTTTGTGTACTTCAGGTACGTTGCGCGGCGGGCAGAGCGGGCTGATGGCCTGGGGAGAGAACTTAAATAACGATGAGCCGCTTCAAAGGTCAAGTGGATAGCGCGTTTGGGTGTGTTAACGCTTATCCAATCGATAGTCAGTGATTTATCCTGTGACTAGCGTTGTTTAAAAACTGGATCCGGGCTTTTTCGATCCCCAAGATTGAAACAGAAATGGCAATGTGTCACTTGCTCTTTTTTTTTTTTCAGCTAAAACTGCATTTTTTGCGTCAGCATTTGAATTGATAATCAGTATAATGATACATAATAAATATATTACGATAACTCCTACCACCTTCTTGGTAGGTTAAGAGAGTCGAATTATCTAAAGAGCTACAGTTTTGTTGAAACACGCTCCTGACCTTTATACACTTTACCTACAGACCCCACAGCCCTGGTGGTTGTTATCAGACTGGATACATGGCCAACGGCAAACCCACCTTTGTCGAGAGCAAAGCGTGCCCGAAAGGCCCTCCCAAAGGCGGTGTCTGGTTCCCAGTGTCAGTCAAAGTCCTCGGTCATGACGTACAGGTGTACCTCAGTGGGGACCTGGTGGCGACTGTTAAGTCCCATTTTGCCCCAAGGGCCCGCGCAGGAGTAATAACTTTCCATGGTTACAAAAATGTGGTCCTCTTCAGGAAGATCCAAATCGTCCCTCAATTATTTACCACTAAAAGATGCGTCAAGGCAGTTAATCTTCCGGGCTACGTTAAACTCGATGCCGATCATGGAAGATGGCCTCAGGATGGCTTTTGTCAGGCCTCTTACTTGAACGATGGCGGACAGTCTACAGATTATCAGATGTCTGTTGACTTGTTTAACTTCATGGGATGGAACGGAGTGAACTCTGGACATCTGGGATTATCCTTCAACGCCGAAGATCAGGACAACTATGACTTCGTTTATTTCAGGTTTGAAAATAAAAGATCTTCAATTTTACTAACCGAAACAAATGTCGCAAATAAAATAAGCTGTAAAAAATAACAGAGAAAGATCGATAGTGTTTTGATGATGTAAGTGTTCATTCAGGAACACAATATGCTCCTTAGCTGTTGACAAACAATACTGCAAGGCTGATTATGTTACGTGAAATAGGTAAACTTTGTGAGACACCAACACCTTCCTAAAATGAGATATCGAAAATTTCGCTCAAATTTCAATATACTGTATGGGAGAGTCAGAGCGTTTTTTACTTCCGCTCAAAATTTCTTTGTTTCAAACAGCCAATCAAAAAATTCGAATTAATTCAAAAAAACCTTTGTTTCCAGAGAAAACAGCGCATTTACATGTCGAGAGAAAAACAAGGCGGAAAAGGACTGTTCTGTATTCTAACAGCTTGGGAAAAAAGAAACGCGAGTTCACCAACGAAGGGTTCATTAAATTTACTAGAGGTGCCATGTGCATCTGTTATTTGAGCGTGTGATATGTTTAAAAGTTGAAAAGTAAATTGCGGTGCGTTTTGTCGTGTTTCGTGCCAGAGATGTAATGGTATGATAATAGTTTTATCGTCAGGCCCCTTCACGTATCTTGTTCTAGGAGTGTTTTTCATTGTGCGCCTCATTTCAACCTACTTTGCTATTTCTTATTTTCAGACCTCATTCGGTCAGCGGATGCTTCCAGACAGGTTACGTCTACAAAGGCCAACCCAAATTTGACGGAGCTAAGTCGAGTACTTGCTCTACCGGTCCCCCAAAGGGAGCAGAGTGGTTCCAAGTCAAGTTGACAGTATCAACAGCCACTCCCGGAGGTGAAGTCAAAGTGTACTTTAAGGGCACCTTGGTGACGTCATGGAATCCACGCTATCCAATCAAAAACCGTGGTGGTGTTCTGGTTGCGAATGGCTACAAGAATGTGGTGTACTACAGGAATTTCCACATTCAGTAACGCCGGAGGTCGTGCTGATTTGAGCAGAGCTAATAGTTATGATCGAATAATATAGCTACAAATAGGCAACTAAACGAGACTTTTTTCTCAGAAGTTGTATAGTGACAGTGCTTTTGAGGATACCAATTGTTCCTGTGTTAATTATAAGTAAAAATATAGATTATCAAGTGGTGCAGCTGTCATTTAATAAACTTACGATGCCTTTGTCTAGCCCAGGATTCCGTCCGTGAATTTTGTTCTTATACAATACCGTAAAATCCCCCCTCCCCTCCCCTCCCCACTCCTGTTATAGGCTCATCTGCTTGTTAACGAATAAACTGATATTAGCTTCCTCAGTTATAGACGTGGCACGCACGAGTGGCCTGGATCAATTTGGTGCGGGTTTTGATGTACACTTCCACCCGCATTGTTATAAAACAACTTTTTCATGCTTTTACTGTGCACTGTTGGGTTATAGTGCACGCGGAGAGTTTTGAGAACACTCAAGAAGCTAGGGTTGCTCTCAGCTATAGCCTTGAGCAACTCTTTCGCTTCTTTCCATAGCTCGATAGAGCACTCTAAAGGAGGAGCATGCTGGAATCGATTACTGTTTTTAAGCCTCATTTTGGTTGGCGTTGGAATTGTTGTGGGCAAATTGGTCAAACAACGAATTACGGCTCGGTGTCGTGTTTACTTCTGTCCAAACTTAGCAAGAGGTGAGGCTGACGGGTCCCGGTTAAATGGGGTGATAACAGGCCTAGGTCTATCAAGGATGTGCTGCCCAAAGGGAGGTGGGGGAGGTTCTATAAAACGCACTGAAAGGTTGCACAATAACGTTTGCATGTATTGTTCCACTGTTTTTTACAGTTACCACGCATCACACTTTACTTTTTAGGGTACTTTTCGACAGCTGTCCACACTAGGTGTCAAGACATTAGCATTTTTACTTATTTTAGATAAGTTCCCGACGGAACTTCGCACAGAGGTGGATGCTCTAACCACCGAACTACATATCTAACATACACATACAAGATGCCTTTTATCTTCAACAAAATGTTATGCGTGTATAATATGTCGCTCTTGGTCCCGTGAGACTGTTTTTCTAGACTGCGAGCAATCGGTTTTTGCTCCTGAAATTCTACGCACGACCGGAGAAATGAAATTATGCAATACTGTTTTTCCTGACAATGATTTAATTCCAACGTTATAGCCGATCAGCCTTTCATGAAATCCATGCAAGAGACATTGTTTGATTACAATAGCACTGCGTTTTTCATCATAAAAAAGTTGTCATTACTGGTCTAACACAAGGCCCGGCCCATGTTTATTGAGGTATCTTGTAGCCTCTCATTCTCGTTCCCATAGCCCTTTTCGCTTCTCTTACCCGGCAGGGCCTCAGCACGAGAAACGAAGGGCTCTGGAGACAAAGGATTTACAGTCCTAGATTCTAGTACTTCCGGTCTTCATGTATGCAGTCGTGATGTTTCTTTATACTGTATGGGAGAGTAATGGCGTCTTTTGCTTCCGCTTGGTGGGGCCTTAGCCTCTTTTGCAGTGGCACTAGGCAAACATGATTTGATTATCTAGATTCTGACAAATAGAGTTTGTATTCTAGCCAACCAGAGAGTTAAAAACGGCTAATTTGATTGACAATTCTTCAAAATCTGGCCAATCAAATCATGCGTCGCCAAAGCCACCTGTTTGTCGTGCAAAGACTCCGCCGGCTATAAGAGGGACAGGCTTCTAAAGGAAAGAGAATGCTCGGATACCTTTCTGCTTCAGCGGCGCAAATTGTTTTCGCGAGATAACATGCAGCTCTTCGGCTCCTGTATCGTTTGTGTCTTCTTGGTGCTGAATGTCTCTGGTTCACGGGGAAATCATCCTTTGTCAAGCCAGTATCGATGTGCGCCTGGTAAACAGTGCGGTGTGCTGGAGAACATCTTACAAAAGCAAGATTATTTGGAGAAGAAAGTGGAAGCACATGGCAAAATATTGGCTCGTAAAAGCTGTACTGAATGTAAGCTGAGCTAACATGTGTCGAATTTATTCAAAGTTAGGATAAAAATCGTAAGAATCATAAAATGTGTTGCATTTAATGCATTTGTCCTCTAGAGTACGATCCGGAGCAGAATAAAAAGCCCGATTACGTGGAAAAGCAAATAATTATAACATGATATGAAAATATTCCCCCTAGAAGACAACAAAAACGTGTGGCAGTACTTCAGTATTCAGTCTTTTTTTAATTCGTGCAGAAAACACCAAAAATCATGGTCGGAAACAGTTTCGAGATTTCTAACTAAAATTCACGTCAGTGTTTTTTAAGTTGTAAGTAGGTCGATAAATCTTAAGGTTTGTAAGTCTTGCGAAATTTCGTAGCACCAAACAGATTTCAATTTGCGTTATTTGCCCTAATATAAGACTTGCCATCCTGCAAAGAAAAAATGTCAGTAATATAGCTGAGTAGAGCTTTTGGCCAGGCCTAGACCTAAATTATTATAAATTTTTCGTGTTATTTACATTAAGCTTCCTTCTTTTGCAGACCTGTAGTGCCCTTTACGCCTGTAAAAACAAGTGAATGTCAGAATTGTCAAGATTTGATCTAATGTGTGAGCACAACCGCTAACAAAGTGTCAGTTATATGTTACGGAGAGTCAGTTATACATAAAAAGTGTTTACTCACATGGAAGAAAATTTCAAAATATACGAAATACTATTTATCGCATCAATATTTCTAACCAACCAGACTGGAGTGTTGTTCCTATTGCAGATATACGAGTCATTGGGGTCTTTATTCGAAGGAATACACTGAAAACAGTGCATGCGCTTTCTAATTCTGTTTGTTCTTAAGGCGGTGGCAAACGACGGCACACTGTTGCGGACACAAATGTTTCCCTATTTTCCCGCGCGAGCAACATCTGTTGAGGACACAAAATTTGTGTCCGAGACACAAAAATGTTTCTGATTTCCTTCAGAAACATTTTGTGTCCATAACAAATGTTTCCCCGTTTGCTCGCCCAAGTAAACATCATAGTCAACAATGTACCCGCAACAATGTCCAATCACAAAAAACAAAAACAATCCAGTGAACCAAACATAACTTCTAAGCAGGTACATGTTATCGGCGCAAAGCACGGGAAGACGTGTGTGAGCGAATCATGAATTGTTTTGGGGTTACTTCTGATTGGTCGAGAAATTGGCGAGAGTATTTTAAACCAATCACTAAGCGAAGTAGTGCAAAACCAAAGCAAATGCAAATGGATTAAATTGACACTGAAGTGAAAACCGCTCTGTAAGGTAAAATGACTTCATAGCCAAATGGCACACTGTAAATCGAAAAGATCTGTTTTAGACCCAAAAATGGGGCCGTTTCGGTGAGTAAAATACAGTACTATTTTTGGGGCTAATTTAGCTCCTTTGGAACGGAGTCGTTTTGGCCCCAGTGAGAAGGGTAGAAATAGCCCTGTAACAGGTGGTCGAAACGAACACACAGAAGGGCTGTTTTGGAAAAATGGGGGGTAGTTTTGGTTTTTTAAAGGGTTGAAATGGTACGTTTGCATGGCCAAATTAGCCCTTCTTGAGCCGTTTCATGCTTTCAGAAAGAGAGGAAATTGGCCCCCATTTCGTGGCCAATTTAGCCCAATTTATATCCAAAACAAAAGTACTTCAAATGACTAAATTAGCATCATCACGTCTAAAACGACATTTTGCGTAAGGGCTGTTTTGGGCCATAAGTATTTGAAATAGCCCTATTACAAGGACTAAAATGGTTATTGGCATGCATAAAAATGGCCCCATTTCAGTCAATACACAAAACTGCCTTCATATAAATTAAAAACCACAACAGGCAGTGATGACAGTATATTATACACAGGAGACACACATTTTTTTGTGAACACTTAAAAATATTTTATTCTCCTATTAAGCTTAAAGCATAAACACAAATTTCCTGGCAAATTCACCGTATGCCATACATGTCTTAATAAAAACTGCAATTTTATAAGTATACTGAATCACACATTTCTCTGATTTGGAATAAACTGCACAACAAAAAACCTTCTCCAATGGCTGCAATTTGTGGTTGTACAAAAATGGCGAGGTCATCATCAACTGGAGAATTTCTATTTAAAAACAAAAGCAAAAGATGAGTCACCCTACTACACTGTGCATAGTAAAATAGTAATAACACAAGCACTGGAAGCTAAGTATACAGATACAAAAGCCTTCAAAGAAAAGGGAATTTGTTACTGATGGCAGCTGAGTGGACAACAACAAAAAGTCTGTACAAAACAAGTTTGCTAAGCCTCATATGGTGGCTACACGTAGACAGTTTGTTTACTACAGGATGTTACTCTATCCACTGAAAAAGTAATCTGATCAATAATATTAGCCTAGCTGTATACATGCATGTTCGCAAGTTTATGCTTGATTTACTGTCATTAGGTTTTGTAACTATTCAAGTATGTTGTCATGATAGCTCTCATAGTTTAAGACAACATAGAAAAAATTGAAGTAATTAACTTAGACATGTTTTGCCTGTCAAAGCAATTACTGTTTATTTCAACAACACAATGTAGAGAGTAGAATGAACATTACTACAATCATGTACATGTACATGCACATTGTAAATCTATTTTTGAGGCTTGCCAAGCAACTACAGTGTACATGTGTACACCACAGTGCATTTTAATGCTAACACATGTTATGTGTTTATACTGCAAATTAAGCTGCACTGTCTACTGTATTTCTTAGCCCCCCCAAAAAACAATACATGGATGAAATAATATACATTATTATTCAACAAATTCGTGCAATGCCTATATATGGTCAGAGAATCATTGTTATCCGTACATAACAGATATCCTGCGATATACGTAGGTTGCCAAGATTCGAGTGAAATCTTGCAAAGTGCTGTACAACCAAAGTTTTTCTCACTGCAAAAAGCATTTTGTTGACAATTTGTTGAATAATAATCCGGCTCAATCTGGCGGAATATTGTGATTTTAGCCAACTCGGCCTACGACCTCATCAGCTAAGTATCAGGTGATATTCCGCATAATTTCGCAGGGTAGTTGTCAACTAGCTGCAGTGCAACAATTTGCACAGTGCAGTTACATGTAAAATGTGTTGAGGAATAAGGGCATTGCTGGTGTGCAGTTAATTTTTGGAAAAAAGCAAGCTAGCAAAAAAACAAAATGAGGTACAATCATGAAGGCATATTGCTGTCGATGCCATGGCATGATTTTCCAATGTTGGTTACCTAAGCATAGCTAATAAAGCCCATACATGTATACATCTACATACAGCGGATTCAGGTTGAGTGTTTAACGGTCTCAGTTGTCGCATTCGTTGTCACGGTTGAATTGATTGTGTTGCGAGGCAACATGACAGACGTTGCTAGGCAGGAATGACGATGTTCTGTCAGGAAAAAGCATGTTGTAGTTTTCCCAGGCAGAACGTTGGCATTCCCGCCTCTAGAGCAACATCTGTCATTTTGCCTCGCAACGCAATCAATTCAACCGTAATAATGAACGCGACAACTGAGGCTGTTAAGCCTCAACCTGAATCCGCTGTAAATCACACAAAAAACAACACTAATCACCAAAAGGATCAGAATGAAATTATTGCAGCAAACTTTCCAATTGAAGTAAACTGGAAATTAAAAAAAGCCTACAGATTAAAATTCAGGGCTTCAACAGGATTTGAAACTGTGACTTCTGCAATTTACAGTTGAACTATTTCATATACTTCACATCAGAATAAAAACTGTTGCCAAAAAGCTGTTATTGAGAACCTGTAGTTATTGTAGTAGTTATAAATCAATTTGTGAACAATTTATTTATTTTAATAAACATTGTATAACAAAATTAGTTTTATTTTGTGCAAAATTAAACAGTTAGCTAAAGAAAAATAAAAATAGAAAACCACCAGACAGAAAATGTTGCATGCAGATTGCTTTTAAGTGTAGGAAACAAAATATTGGTTTCTACTTACTGGGTACATTTGACCATCCAACTCTTTCATCTGAAAATAACAAGCAATTACATCATTTTGCATCCATTACCAAGTATTTCAATGTACAAAATTAATTAATGAAAAAATACATGTAAAGTTAGACAGAGATAGTACAGTAATCATCACAAAAACAGGTTTTTGTCTAAGGCTATTTGACTATGTCCAGTAGATGCCATATTGATTGTATTTTTTTAATATTTACACACATGTGCAAAGATGTTTTTTTTATATTAAACACTTTACTCTGTAAATTAACCTGCACTGCATATTGATCAATTGACGCTGTAACAGTCATTTGCAAAATACATCAAGGCTGCTGCCTAAGGAAATTTCTAAGGAGCCCTTTGGGCTCCTAACATCAAAAGTTAGGAGCCCAAGCCATTACTTTAGGAGCCCAGAGCAAAAGTTGCCATGGTCGATCCTTGGGGGAGGGGGGTGAAGTAGAAGAAAAAAATCTAGGGGAGGGGTCTGGGGAGCAGCCGCCCCCCCCCCCCCCCCCCCCTACCGTCCCCTTCCACATGCACACACATTTTATTTTGTCAGTAGAGCCTTTGTACGTGAACAGAAAACTCCTTCGGACAAGATTTTTTCTGAAAGCTTCTGAAGGTAACCTCCCTCAAATAGTTGTGTGAGAAAAGTTTATTTAACCGAGCCTCTCCTTCGATTCGATAAAACCCTTTTTACACTGATTGGGTGACATGAACAGGAGTGTGTATATTAGAAAGTTTCTGTAGGCTTAAAATGAGTTTGAAAATCCAACCAGTATATTGTGCTGTGATGAATGTTGGATAAAGTAAGTTAAAAATGTGTAGAACAAATAAAACAATGTTTAAAAGGAGTTTTGAACATCCAAAGTTTTGAAGCAAAATCAGTGAAGCATGAAGCAGCAAAATTATTATTTCACTTTTGCACAGCAAGCTCACTAAAGAACTTGAATTATTGTTAGTAATAAGGTTTAACAGAACCAAGATTACAATTTAGCAGGTCTATTTGAAGGTTAAGGCAAAGGTAATAAAAAGTAAAAACACCTGTGTAAACACTTTAATTAAATTCTGATCTTATCTACATTTCATAATCAGTTGTCAAAAATAGACCAGAAAAACTAAGTTGTGAAAATAAAAACAGTTTCTAGGCTTATCAAATGAGTTGCTTATACAATAGATTTTAGTAGTTTTAAAAACAATTCATGTTATTCAAACTGTTTTCAACAAAGTTTCTAGCACATTATTTTCAAGAGTAATGTTCTCCTTGCACGGTTCAATAACCGAGATAAAACACGAAACAGTTCGAATGAACAAACAAACAAACTTGATCCACAAAAAGCGGTAGCTGATAAGAATGTCACAGAAAAGGCACACATTTTCTGTTGTTATGAAATTAAGCGTTCTCTAAAGTGAAAAAAATAAAAGTTTGAATTAAATAATAAGCTTAATTACAGTAATTCGTAAGTGTAACATCAAAACATTCTGTACATTATTTTAGGCTTGCTGAAAAGGTTTTTGTATCAAGCTTTTGCAGATTAAAATTGTCATGATCAGACCTGATGCATGAATGGCCAGGAGATTGATTTCACTTTTGTATCCGTAAAATGTTTACTTCACATTCACTATAAACTCCTCCAAAACATCAACGTAGCGAACGAAACGTGAAGCAGCCCATAATACTATTCATTCTTCATTCCATATTTGGGAGTCAGTCCCAGTCCTAAACCAACAGTCGAAAATAATTGCTTTTCGAAGTTGCACGTATTTATACACTAAAATTATCTCTATTGTGGACAATTTTAGTGTTACCGTTTTGAAATGAAGCGCTTATGGTTTTAAACGGGATATATCTTACGCCAGTGGAACAAAGTTACAAGGAAATTGAAGTCATTAGATGAGAATGGAAAATCTATGCTTAGGCGCCCATCCGGGCTCCTTGAACAAAAATTTAGTCGCCCGCACTCCTAACTTAGGCGCCCCAGGCGACCGGGCGACCGTTAGGCAGCAGCCTTGTACATGTACAGTTGTATATGTGGCTGTTACACAAAGCTACTGTGCAGTGTCAGTGCTGTTTAGTGAGATTTATCAATGCCTAAAAGGACAGGATACCTCAGCTTAAAGCCTCACTCCAACCTGGCATATACCTAAATCACACCATACATGTATACTTAAAGCAGTACTGCACCAAAGGCAAAAAGCTAAGAATATATTTTTATGTACATGTATTAAGGGCACCTCATAGCTACTGTGCAGTGTGATGCAGTTCAGTGAGATTTATCAATGCCTAACAGGACAGGATACCTCAGCTTTAAAGCCTCACTCCAACCTGGCATATACCTAAATCACACCATGCATTTAAAGCAGTACTGCACCAAAGGTAAAAAGCTAAGAATATATTTTTATGTACATGTATTAAGGGCCCCTCATAGCTACTGTGCAGTGTGATGCAGTTCAGTGAGATTTATCAATGCCTAACAGGACAGGATACCTCAGCTGAAAGCCTCACTCCAACCTGGCATATACCTAAATCACACCATACATTTAAAGCAGTACTGCACTATGGAGTCCTTGATTGTGAATACTTGTTATTTATTCTCTAACAGTAAAATACAGTAATCTTTGATACTACCGACTCGACCGACTCCTAGTGCGCATGACCGTAACGCAATACATCGACACTACATGCACCAAAGGTAAAAAGCTAAGAATATATTTTTATGTACATGTATTAAGGGCACCTCATAGCTACTGTGCAGTGTGGTGCAGTTCAGTGAGATTTATCAATGCCTAACAGGACAGGATACCTCAGCTGAAAGCCTCACTCCAACCTGGCATATACCTAAATGAAATCACACCATACATTTTAAGCAGTACTGCACCAAAGGTAAAAAGCTAAGAATATATTTTTATGTACACGTATTAAGGGCACGTCATAGCTACTGTGCAGTGTGATGCAGTTCAGTGAGATTTATCAATGCCTAACAGGACAGGATACCTCAGCTTTAAAAGCCTCACTCCAACCTGGCATATACCTAAATCACACCACACATTTTAAGCAGTACTGCGCAAAAGAGAAAGGGCTCAGAATATAATTATTATTGCACTGAACAGTATAACTTTCCTCGCATAAACCAAGCATGGCAACCTGGCATACTGTATACCTTCATCACACCATAAAGCAGCACTGCACCAGCCGAAATATATAAATTTATGCTAAATATTATTAACGATTAGCTGTATACATGTATATAATTGCAATGTCATAGCAGATAAACCAGACATAAACATGTGGATCATAAGATGTGCATTTCCCTAATGATAATACTACTGTACAATAAGCTAGCCCTGAGAATTTATTATTTACACAGGGCACATGATCAGCAAAACTGTTTTCCCTTAGAAGTATCCTGGTACAAATTTGTACATGTACATACAGTTCCTTGCCAGTACGAAAGGCATGTAGTTACGAGCAGAAAATATTGTTACAGTGAAACGAAATACAAGTCTAAACTTATAAAGCTAAATTAAGGATTTCATTTAAGCCAAGCATTGATAAACGTTTTTCAAAACTAGCATGTTGCAAAATCTTCCTTTGGCACTGGCAGCTGCTGCCTACCTTGAAAGGTAATGCAGGAATCAAGATGCAAATGGACATGAGCTTACCTTTGTCAACAATGCTTGAAGCATCCGATGTATAAAGGCTTCATGTAGCTGTTTGAACTTTCAAATGCGCCTTGTGAGATGAAAAACATCGAGTAAAAATCACTCCAATGATGAAGGGCGACCTTCGAAACCGTTGCATACCGTTTTACGAATCGAGCGCCAAAAGTACCGAAGGGGACGCCGGGAATAACTTACACTGCGCATGTTCCATTTGTTCCCAGAGTAACTCGGTCAGAGCAAACAGGCACGCAACGCGCACAAACGTAAAATAATCACATCCATTGGAAAACAGAAAATCCATGCTAAGGGAAACATTTCTTTGTAAAATTATCTTTTAATAGATGGGGGTAGATTAAAAAATAAGCCCATCCTTGATATCCATAGAAATTACAAGTCGAGAGAAACTTCAGTACGCAGCAATATCAACGTTTGACGAAAGAATTACAAATTTTAAAGGGCCGGCGTTGACGGTCTCGTTTTTACGGCCGACGCTGTCGAACCAGCCGAGGTATATATAAACCTCTCTTGTTAGTGGCAGCTCGTCTAGGCCTGTGACCAATTACCGGCTCTATTAATAAGAGCCGAATCTACCCTAAATCAGAGCCATCTTAGCTTAATGGAAATAACTCTAGAAATAGGAGTCAAGATAACTCTAATAAATGTGGCAGGGGCGGATCTAGGGGGAAGATGCAGGTGGTGCACTCCACCCCCTCCCCCTCCCTGAGATGACCAAGCGCCTTTCTAATACAACTGTTATTCTGCATAGAAAAGAAAAAAACTATGGCACCCCGTCCTACGAAAAATCGGATCCGAGATCTGCAAACCCTCCTAAGAAAAATCCTGGAAACACCCCTGTGGGATCTGTGGGGCCATTTTGTTTTGTAACAAAATAGGCCACCTTTTCGAGGTCAAATAGCTCCTCCAATAGGACCTGATACGGCCCTAAAATGGGCCCAAAAAGACTTGAACGAAATTGGCTCTATCAAATGGAGTCAAAATGACTCTAGTGATAGGGGCCGATCTGCACCAAGGAGCTGAATTATTGTCCAATATGGGCTAAATTGGTTTTTAGTGGGGCTAAAATGGTTTTAATTGGGGTCGATTTAGACCAATTTAACAAAATGGCCCCACGAAGAGTCAAATCAGCTCCAGGGGCCATAGAGCTGAATCGGCACTTTGGGGCTGAAACAGATCTTTTGAATTTACAGTGCAATCGTTCTGTAGTTTTCCACATAAAACATAGTCGTCTCATTTGGGACCATCTACAAAAAAAGAAATAATCACTAAGTGCATAAGCAACTCATAACATTAAATTTTCATCCTTGCTATGAAATAGTTGACCAAAAGTTCTCAGTATCTACTGTGGCACATTGCACAAGCATGGTAAAATCACCAACAGACAGTCATTACAAACTGAATGCAGCCACCGCCGACAAAAATCTGATGTGTCGTGTTCTCGCTCAGTCCACTGGCGAATCGCAGACGTATAGCATATCAGCGGAGCTCTTAAACCAAGCAGGATGGGTGGGAATAAACAGTGGACATCTTGGGTTGCTATTCAACCCTGTGGATAAAAACAACTTCGACTTTGTCTACTTCAGGTGAGTTGCTGGTAGGAAGTGTCAAAGTTGAGCGGGAATCGCTGGATAAGGCTTTATGTTTTTGGCAGGTTTAACTTGTTTCGAGGTTGCTTGCCGATTGATTGCAAGTCTAGTTTGATTATAAAGTGATCTGGTTTTACGGTCAAGACATGCAGGTATACATCTAAGATGCATCCAAAAACATGTAAGGGCCAAATCCCTCGGCCTTGCACGGTGTACAACAAAATAATTCACTCTAGTTGACTGTCGTGTTTATAGTTAATCATCATTCGACCTATTGAACAATCTCCAAGATGTTAACTTGATCGTAAACACACGGTTAAGACGTTTCTTCGAGTGAAATGCTGCTAATCAAATAACACATGTTCTGTAAAGTGCGCCATTACATGCACGATTGAACAACAACGAATGGGGGCTCACGTGACCCCAAACTGCGGGAAACAAACAATAAGAAAAGAAATAGGGACCACAGCAGTTGTAAATGTTGTAAATTTTATAGATATACATGTATGTCGCTTTCATCATAATTACTTGAACTTTGTACACACAGGCCCCACAGCACTGGTGGCTGTTATCAGACCGGATACATGGCCAACGGGAAACTCACCTTTGTCGAGAGTAAAGCGTGCCCGAAAGGCCCTCCCAAAGGCGGTGTCTGGTTCCCAGTATCAGTCAGGGTCCATGGTCAAGACGTACAGGTTCACCTCTATGGGGACCTGGTAGCGACTGTCCAGTCCCATTTTGCTCCAAGAGCCCGGGGAGGAGTATTTACTTTCCACGGTTACCAAAACGAGGTTCTCTTCAGAAAGTTCCAAATCGTCCCTCAATTTCATGTCAGTAAGAAGTGCGCCAAGACGGTTGAATTTCCAAATTACGCCAAACTTGATGCAGATCACGGAATCGGGCCTCAGGATGGCTTTTGTCAGGCCTCTTACTTGAAAGATGGCGGACAGTCTACTGATTATCAGATGTCAGTTGACTTGTTTAACTTCATGGGACGAGACGGAGTGAACTTTGGTCATCTGGGAGTGTTTTTTAACGCTGAAGATCAGGACAACTATGACTTCGTCTATTTCAGGTTTGGAAAAATGTGTTGGTTTATTTTGAATGCACAACAATTGCACCGGTTTAAAGGTTCCGCAAAGAAGATATGCTGAAATAAGTTTAAATGAAAGAAAATATCAGGAAGTGGCGAAGATGAAGGACTTTCGTACACCATTGAAGGACTTTCGACACCGTAGGCTTAAAGCTTTTCGGAAATGCGTTAAATCGAGTATAGATTCAATTATATAAACAATGACGATTACTCATGAAACTGTTGCGATGTTTGGAGGGAAAGTCACGTGATATTTAGCTGATTATCGGTAAATAACATGACGCTGCAACGAATTTGAAAAACTTATAGTTTTTAACAGATAGCTAATTTTCATATAATTTTTTATCATTGTTATTATATTGTGATTAGGAGGGCCACAGGTTTACTAACTCCTTTTGAACTATTGAGTGCTACCCTCGTTAAATAAAGACCCTACTACTACTGCTACTACTGATGTTTCGAGTGTTAGCCCTTTGTCGGAGAAAAAATGTCTAAAGCTGGGTAGAAGGCGTGAGTACGTACAATTCGCTAGCTAGTCAACGCAAGCGATTTAGCGATTCCATTCGTGGGACGGGCTCGAGACGATTTTAATTCAGCGGTGGGGCGAGTGGCGGATCAGCCTTGGTCCGTTCTCACTTGGATACGAAAGAGCGTCATTCAGTTCGGTACTTTTTGTCTTGTTTCGCTCCTTTTACTCATCTGTCTTCTTCATACACACTTATCATTTCCTGGGGTTCCCAGCATTCTTTACTCAGTTTGCTTTTCCTGATTTTCAGGCCTCATTCGGTCAGCGGATGCTTCCAGACAGGTTACGTCTACAAAGGCCAAACCAAATTTGACGGAGCTAAGTCGAGTACTTGCCCTACCGGTCCCCCCAAGGGAGCAGAGTGGTTCAAAGTCAATTTGACAGTATCAACAGCCACTCCTGCAGGCGAGGTCAAAGTGTACTTGAAGGGCACCCTGGTGACGTCATGGACGCCACGCTATCCAATCAAAAACCGTGGTGGTGTTCTGGTGGCGAATGGCTTCAAGAATGTTGTGTACTACAGGAATTTCCACATCCAGTAATGCTAGAATTCGTGCTAATCTTAACCAAGACGAAGGGCCAGTAGTAATGATCGAATAATACCTAGCTACTAATAAAACAGTACTAAAAACGAGATTTTTGATTGCCGGTGACCGTACTATGAGTAAAACAGTATTACTAGTCCATAGTCAGTAATTTTGTACACCAAGTTAACTCAGAGGACATTCGCTATAATATAATTTCCTAGACGTTCATGTAATAAAAGTAGATTATAAAGTATTGTATAACTGTCAAGATGTTTTCGTCTAGCTCCTGATTGATTCCTGATTCCGTCCATCTTGTTCGTATAATGTGAATAGACTAGAAAAAGCTTGCAGGAGCATCCTGGAATGTCCGGATTACTGCATCTAAACCCTATTTAGCCCCAAGCGTTGCTTGACGAGCCCAAACAACGGCAGCGAAAGAGACTAAACACTTTTTTGTTCACAAATCGACGAAACAGTGGATATTGCTGTCCCATGAGTGGCTTGCTATCATGTATTTCCTTCTGTCCAAGTTTTATTTCAGTAAGAGATGACGAGTGCTTTTCATTTACGTGGACTTTACGGCGAGAATTTTTCGGCAAATCGGAACAGTGCAATTTTTCCATCTCGTAAACGGAACGGAAAGAAGTTGATCCTTTTGAAAATTCTATTGTGATAACACCGCAAGACCCTGGGTCGAAAAAGAAAAATGGCGAACAAGAAAGGCTTGAGAAGAAATGTCCTCTATCTACAGTCGACCGGAATTTTGGATTAATTTGAATCGATTCAACGGGTAAATTTGAGCGTTCTTCTGTTTGATTGTTCACCTTGCTCTGTGAGCGAACAGTCTGGTTGAAGCAAATGGAACAGAAATTTCCGGTCATTCCGGATGAAACAGGAAAATTGAGGTAACACCTCGGAACAGAGATATTCCATTTTTTCCGAAAATTTTCCAGTGGGGCGGACCGTTCCATTTGATTTTTCGCCGGAAAAACTGGTTTCAAATGGAATGTGCTCAATCCAGCTTCGCTACCAGGTTCCACTCACTACGACAAACACTGTACTCATAACATCGTAAAATGCCAAAAATAAGCCCTTGGCTGATATTTGCTCAATGACATCACTTCCAGGAGGGGGGGGGGGGGGGGAGTATTATATACGGGGGGAAGGGGAGGGGCAGGAGGCTTTCTTTTCGAAACTTTTATTGTTTCTACTTGGACGGGATACTGTCTGGAAATATACAACACGGTAAAACTCTCTAAATTTAACGATATAAACCAGTTATGGACTTCTGTATAAACCCACAAGAAGTCCTGCACTCATCAAGCAAACATCACAGGTCTCTAAGCATTCCCTAACAATGCCAAATGCAAAACAAACTCTGCGATAGGAGCTTATGATCTGAAACTTTATATACCTTTCTCAAGAGCTACAGCTAAATAATAGTGGGGAGGGTTTTACGGGGGAGAGGAATGCTTATTTTTGGAATTTTAACGGACGGATGACATCAAATGAAAAGTGCGCCAGAATTCTAAAAAAAAGTTCTAAGCTCTTCTCACTCGCCAATGTACAAATTGCCGTTTCTTTTAACTTTTGGACGTTTGTAAGTCTTGTACTACTTACATGTTCTTCAAGGATTTTCTTTTTTCGTTGTCTTCATTTGTAATATCTTTAAACTAACTATTCGCCCCCAAACACCCCTTTGCTCTTCGCACTTGCTTTCAACTGATGATCTGAAACGTTATACCTTTCTTAAGAGCTACAACTAAATATCAGCCTATGTGATTATATTCGGGAGGATTTTCCATTTCGGAAGAGTTTATGTGGGGGAGAGGAATGCTTATTTTTGGAATTTTTACGGGCGGATGACATCAAATGAAAGGTGCGGCATAATTCTAAAAAGACAGTACTAAGCTTTTCTCACTCGCCAGTTTCTTTTAACTTTTGGACGTTTGTAAGTCTTGTACTACTTACATGTTCTTCAAGGATTTTCTTTTTTCTTTGTCTTCATTTGTAATATCTTTAAACTAAATATTTACCCCCAAACACCCCTTTGCTCTTCGCACTTGCTTTCAACTGTTCAATTTCAGTTCTTTGAAGCACACGTAAACAATATAGATATGCTAAATTCATCCCAGGTTAGACTCGGACTCGTATTCTTGAAATTCTTATAAAATATCCCTGCAATCTTGATACTGTATTTACATCGGTAATCATCTTTGCTGCTTAGAGAATTTGTTAAATTAAGCGAGGTTTGGGAGTGAAATTAGCTAGTTCGATGTAAAAAAATGCATAAGGGAGGGAGGGAGGGATGTTTATTTGTAGCTTTACTTTTACTGTCGCATGTCTTTGAGTTAGGAAAATTCTTCTAAAATTCAGCTTGGCTAAACGTTTCTTGTTTCCACATGTCTGAAGAGAAAGAAAACGTGCACATTTGTGTTTATTTTGTCGTTGTATCTCATTAGTATTCAACACATGCAGTAACTCGATACTTCTACCCAAACTACCTATCGGTCTTGGCTCGTGCCCTTGTGTGCTTTTTTCCGACAACGTTTCTCGAAATAGCTGTATAGACGTGATGAATTGTTACACCATATATAAGCGCCACCTTCCAGTAGCAACTGATGGCCGGCGTGATATACTGATATGAAATTTGTGCAGCTGGTTGAAGGTTAAAAATTTCATACAGCGTTTCTCGAATTCGAAATAGCTGTAAACGCGTGATGAATTGTTATACCTGATATAAGCGCCACCTTCCAGTAGCAACTGATGGCCGGCGTGAAAATTTGTGCAGCCAGCTGAAGGTTAAAAATTTCATTCTTAAATGTGTTAACGAGGTACCATGGTTGTTATAAAACATAAATTTTTCATTTTTCCAGTATTCCAGCATTAAATCTTAAACAGACCAGAAACTGTTTACATTGTCATTCTTAATAATAGTTTTTTCTTGAAATTCCAGGCGAATTGTGCTTTTCTGGTAGGTGCTTATTTCAAACCCAGGACACGTCCGTTGCTCAATAATGCACAGAAGTGGCTTGAAAATTACTCCTGAACCTTGTGCATTTCTGAACGTTTAGCGTTTTTTTCATAGCAAAGATTAAGATTATAATGACAAGAACACAAAATAAGGCTAGACGTCTTAGACGAAGGCATCTTTATTGAAATGATAATTACAACTCTTGTTAATCTACCATTATTACTGATAGCAATCTACAGCAGGTTCAGAATCTTCTCGGAGGAACGTTTGCAAACATTACTTCACAAAATCAAATGCAGTGTTTAAGTCCATGCATTAAAAGTGTTTTACTCTGCTTCATAAGGATTCATAGTCATGCAATGATAGCTGATCGATGAATACTTTTAGCCATTCGTCTTTGTTAAACTTAGCTGGACTTCCAGCTTTACTGAATGTGGAAATTCCTGTAGTACACCACATTCTTGTAGCCATTCGCCACCAGAACACCACCGCGGTTTTTGATTGGATAGCGTGGATTCCATGACGTCACCAGGGTGCCCTTCAAGTACACTTTGACTTCGCCTGCAGGAGTGGCTGTTGATACTGTCACCTTGACATGGAACCATTCTGCTCCCTTTGGGGGACCGGTAGGGCAAGTACTCGACTTAGCTCCGTCAAATTTGGGTTGGCCTTTGTGAACGTAACCTGTCTGAAAGCATCCGCTGACCGAATGAGGCCTGGAAGTCAAAAAAAGCAAAAAAGAAAAGAAAAAAGACATGATTAGTGACGCGGACTCTACGTGACGCGCAATAATAAATATTGCTGGGACAGAATGAGTATGCAGAAACAGTTATATGTAAGGCTGGAACCAGGAAATTAAAATACTGCATTAACAATATTAGCATATATGTCTGTATGTATGTGCGGAACTGACTGTCCGTCGTCTACTTAAACAATAGTAGATCCCAGTCTCTCCCGCTGAATGAAAGGCTCCTCCAGCACGACACAGTTGTAAAAGATATAAGTGCTTAACAGGCAACCGCTCATCTGCTTTACGACGAATCCCTTAAAATATTACTCGTGTTCAAGGCTTCTTCCCAGCTTTATCTCGATTTGAACTTCGACTGAAAGTTTGAATGCTTCAATCCATACTCATTTTCTAGACTTTTTCACGAAGTTGACAAGCTCAAGCCATGGAAATCGTTCGTATACTTTCACTATTTGTAGTGTTATTTTCACTTTAGAATATTTAAACAAAAAGAACTTCGGTTAGTCCAAACTTTGCTCTCTCTCACTAATTCCGTGTCATTTCAGCTCGACCAGTTTTAGGACAGTTTTATCTCTACGGCATTGCTGTGTTTGCGAAATTGAAAGCACAGTTTAAAATATTTTTTTCGCAAACCTGAAATAGACGAAATCATAGTTGTCCTGATCTTCGGCGTTAAAGAAAACTCCCGGATGACCAGAGTTCACTCCTTTCCATCCCATGAAGTTAAACAAATCAACTGACAGCTGGTAATCTGTAGACTGTCCGCCATCTTTCAAGTAAGAGGCCTGGCAAAAGCCATCCTGAGGCCACTTTCCATGATTTGCATCAAGTTTGACGTAGTCTGGAAATTCAACTGTTTTGGCGCACTTCTTACTGACATGAAATTGAGGGACGACTTGGAACTTTCTGAAGAGGACCTCGTTTTGGTAACCGTGGAAAGTAAATACTCCTCCCCGGGTCCTTGCTGCAAAATGGGACTTGACAGACGCCACCAGGTCCCCATTGAGGTACACCTGTACGTCTTGACCCCGGACCTTGATTGATACTTGGAACCAGACACCGCCTTTGGGAGGGCCTTTCGGACACGCTTTACTCTCGACAAAGGTGAGTTTCCCGTTGGCCATGTATCCGGTCTGATAACAACCACCAGCACTGTGGGCCTGTGTGTTGAAGATTTTTAAAAGGTAGATAAACGCGCCGCCGTATGTGGGAAATTTACACTGTTCTCTTTCCGTACTTCCCTTAAAAATTCTCTAACACGTGTTGCATTTTTTTATGAATGGTAAAGATTAGTCAACGCAAAACCAAATTAGGCCCACAGCGAACTTAAACTCAAGGCGATTTCTAGACGATTTTCCCTCTAATTATTGGGCCTAAGTGCCAATGTTATTGTAAAACTTTTGTGAAATCTCTTTCCACTTGCGTTTTGAACATTAAATGGCTATTGTTTTTGGTGGTCTGTACAAGTGTAGACCACTGGAAAATGTGGCAATTTTGTGATAATAAAAAAGTATCTTGTAAAACAGAATTTCCTATCTAAAGACAATCTTTATTTTACGCATACCCCTCCCTTAGCTCACCTGAAGTACACAAAGTCGAAGTTGTTTTCATCCAGAGCATTGAACAGCACGCCGGGATGTCCGCTGTTTATTCCCTTCCATCCTGCTTGGTTGAGGAGTTCCGCTGACAATCTGTATATCTGGGACTGATCAGCAGCTTGAGCGAGAACACGACACAGCGGAATTTTATTGGCGCTTGTCGCATCCAGTTTATAATGCGAAGAATGTTTTATCACGGCGTCGCAATTTGCCACTGCATGAATGGAGAACCTTTGGCCATCTATTTCGTAAAGATTTATAGGAAACAACAATCATATAATGTCATGAATGTTCGCTTTAGAAAACGATGCAAAATACTAAAAAGAAAAAAATCCATTTTAACTACATTTAATTATTCTCACTTGTAAATACTCAACAATCATCATTTTCTCATTTGCCATTCGTCGAATTATTCTTTCGCATAAAGAATTGTTATTTTATATAGATCTGGCCCCAGTTGTTCAAAGGGTGGATAACGCTATCCACCGGATAAATCACTATCCAGACGATAGTGTAGTTTGTTTTTCCAACACTTATCCACTGGATAGCGATTTATCCGGTGGATAGCGTTATCCACCCTTTGAACAACTGGGGCCTGATAATTGCAATAAGAAATAGATTGAAAATAAACTCTTGTAGCCATATGCTTAATATTCCATTATTTAATAAGGAATTAATTCTTCGAAATCGGTTTCCATATGAATAAAAATCTTTTACTTATCTGATGTGTTAGAATGAAGGAGGACTAACTTGACACTTTTTAAACCATGTGGTTTTTCCCATGTCATTAAACACTGTTTGGAAGATTCTTCCATACGAATAAATACTTCAAACGAAAAGCTATCACTTTTTAAGTGGCTTAACTCAAATAAAACTCGGGATCGTAGTCTAATTACTAATTGATGTATAAATAAACTTTAAAAGCATAGAAAACAAGTATTGACATTGAACTCGACAATATCGAAACAACTATACAGAACTTTATATATAACTGACCAAAAAGATAGGTATGTATACAAAAGGAATTTATAGTTTTAGGGCGCGGACTGACAAAAAGCTGGTAATTATAGGTTGAGAGAGTGATAAGCCGAAGAAAACAGTGTGTGAGTTTTTCACGGTTCATTCACGGCCGCGAAACGAAAAGTTCGTCTGGTTTTCTCATCTTCAGGAGTATTTCATAACTAATTCGTTTAGTCAACGCAGATAGTATTTGTATTTTTAAATAGCCGTGCTCTAAAAAAACTAGCAAAGCTGATTTCAATGTTGGACAAGTTAGGAAGGGTTATAAAAAGTGGGTGGGAAATAAGGTTTTGTAGCCATGTGGTTAATATATCATATTTACAAAAAACTGGCATTCTTCGAAATTTTCTTCCATGTGAATAAATACCTTTTATGAAGCTGACTCTTTAGAGCCAAAAACTGACACTTGCTTATACAGGTGTTTTTTTTTAAAAAGTTATTTTTTTTAAATATGGTTCTCAATACAAAAAATAAAGTTATTGTTCCTCATTTTGTAAGTTGTTTTAAGTGTACGAAGTATTCACTTGAGATTAGTAGACCGCGGCATTTTGGCCGCTTACTGTAAGCCTTCATCAGGGCGAAAAAATGAAATGAACGGTGATAAAGGTTTGCGAGGCAATGAAACTAAATTCGAAAAATTATGAATTATATTGTAATCTGGGTCTAAAAAGCCCTTCCAATGCCTTAAATACTTAAAGTTCTGTCAGTTTTATCGACAGTAATTCTCTGTTATCATTTTTCTGGACACCACTAGTCTTTAACAGGTTTGACGACTTGTGCTTGGTTGTAGGAATAGCCCATAACTTAATTTGAAGCTACTGAAAGTTGGGCAATGTAGCTTGCAATGTTCTGTTGTCTGGTTCTAACATGTCTCTTAATCTCGAAAGAAAATTTTTGCGTCGAAATGTGGCGACTTCATACTTCGCTATTCGATCGAAGGTTCTCGCAAGTGGGTGGGTCTAAAGAAGGAGAATGTGGGGAACGTGTATTTTTTAGGTGCAATAATGTTTAAGACTAATAAATAAAGAGCATCACCTTACTTACAACTTAAAAAAATCTTTTAAAAGCGACATCATTTCCACTCAAAACTACAATAGTGTTTGAACATTGTACTTCATGTTTTTGAACCCAAATTTAAGTTCAGAATTACCGCAAAACGTTTCGACAAGTGAAAATGCATCAACCCTTCTATTCTGATTTTGTTCAAATTGGCAACAACTATACCTTCAGTACAGCTTTTACCAGCGAGTATTTTGCTATGCGCTGCCACTTTCTTCTCCAAACACGCTTGCTTTTGTATGATGTTCTCCAGAACCCCGCACTGCTTATCGGACTGGCATGACAACACACCATGAGCACCAAGGACATCCAGTACCAAGAAGGCACAGACGATACACGAAATCAACGGTTGCATGTTTCTCGCACTTGACCTTACATCAAATGGGCAAGTTATTATTCGTGAATACAGTTTTCAACACTGAAAGTGGAACAGCCGAGATTGTACAATGAGAAACTTGCGCCAGTACTTCGCGGTGTACAAGACCCTGTATCTTTGTAGGAGCACCTTCCAACTTTGCCCCAGTACTCCGCGGTGCACAAGACCCTATTATCTTTGTAGGAGCAGGGAGCACCTTCCAACTTTGCGCCAGTACTCCGCGGTGCAGGTCTGCATGGTCCTCGGAACTGTTTTTGAGAAAAGTTACGCAGCTCTCGTAAGCTTGTAATTCTACTGGTCCTCTAGTGTAGCAGCTGCTATTGTTTTGGGGGCTAGGGGCATTGTTCTTGTTGTTTGTTCTATTGTTCTCTCAGCCCCTCATGTGAGACCTTACGAGAGCTGCATGGCGACCCGTTTTTGACATCAGGTGGCTGGACCCAGTATATTTGTAGGAACACCTTCCAACTTTGAACCTCCCATACCTAAACCGCTCGATTTCAGTTACATATCCATTATAACACATGGATTATATATAAACTGAACTACAAGATGATATCAATTTTTGGAGATCAGAATAAATAATGACGTCACGCTTGCTCTGAATCGAATTTTAGTCCGTATTTTCTCTGGAAATGTTATATGCTACTTATACCTTGGTTGTTAAATAAATAAATAAATAAATAAATAAATAAATAAATAAATAAATAAATAAATAAATAAATAAATAAATAAATAAATAAATAAATAAATAAATAAATAAATAAATATTTAATGGTGGTCGATTTTGGGAAACATTTTAACAAGAAGATTAACGAAATAAAAGTTACTTGACGTTTCGACGACTTCATGCCGTCATTATCAAAAGTGAAATGTGAAAAAATTAACATAAGATATATATATAAAAATAGAGGCGTGAAAAAGAAATACATAATTGCATAAAGCATGATAAGCGCGTATTAAACAAAAAGTTTCGCGCGAATGGAGTCCGCTTGAGTGTTCAGTTTCGGTCTTTTCTTTCGAATGAGTAGCATTTCGAAAATTAAGCAATCAAGCTTACTTCGGCATTTCTTGAGAATAGTGAAGTTGTCACGGAGGTTGGAGGGTTTAACACTGTGTTCGTCCTTTAGGTGTTTTCCAATTACAGAATGTTTGTGTTCCACAGCGATTTATCAGCGATTTATCCGGTGGATAGCGTTATCCACGCTTCGAACAACTGGGCCCAGAATGTGGCTCGATGTTGCTCGGGTGATTCGGGGAGGAATTTTGCCACTTGAGCGCGAGTGAAAATTAAAAAAATGCTATTCGATTAGATGATTAAAACACAATTTTGATACCAGCAGTTTTCTTGCTTCCTAAGGTACAACTTTATAAAATTTCTTATCATTCTCGCGCGGAAACTGAATAGCACACTTTCGAAAAAGATAGCGAATATACAAACACAGCCACATACTGCCTTACTTTAGCCCTTTTAATAGAATCAAGCATTTAAATATTACAACCAAAATCAACCACAATCATTTCTTCACTATTTTCTATTGGTTGCTTGTTTTCATGCTATTTAGGGCTTCTACTTCTTGAAGGCTTCGATCATGTCAGCCAAAGCCGTGAGAACCTCTTGTGTGGTCGGTTCACCTGGCCAGCACGCGCCAGTGAGTTTCATATGTTCAAGTATGTCTGGGACGTCATTTACTAAAAACCCTCCATTTAGCAAAAAGAAGCCTTGCAAATCACAGATTTGCCGGTACTTTGTTGCTGGGGCCTCCATGTAGGTTTTCATGGTATCGAGATCAGCGGCTGTTGTAGCTAATCCGGCTTTCGAGGTATAACCTTTTACTCTCTGAATTAGAGCCGGTATGGTGTGTTCGGCAATAGCGTCGCGAACGTGCTCAAACCTTCCTTTATCCTCAGCCACCCATTCTTCCAGGAAACCGCTGCACTTTAGGTCTGGTGTCTCTCCGCATTTCACGCCATCAATTGGTTGATCACGAAATTCCACTGTTTTGACAATAGGAGTGCCATGTCCGAGTTTTGCTAGGTTCTGTAGCTCATTATTGATGACGTCCACGCACTGTGCCCCGTCAAGAATAAGACTCTTGCAAACGAGAAACCCAACCGTGGGCTCGTCTTTGATGCGGCAAGCGATCTTTTCTTCTCCCTCTGCCTTCTTGACACAAAACGTGTCGTAGTTGATATTTGGTTTCGCTGCATTGATGAGGTCAAGAGCATGTTGGAAGTTCGGCCCTGCCACTGCCACCCTGTTTAGCGAGATTAGGGCAAACAAGACGACGATAATCTTGCACTCTTCCATTTCTACCTGTGTGATGTAAGGATAAGTTCCTTTATTGATAAACAGTCACTGGGTTCTTTATGTCGTTAATTGTCGTTGAACAATTTTCATCTAAAATGGACCTGTTAAAGTCAGTCCTACTCGGCACGTTGACTTAAGCAGTTAAAAAACCCTCTCTTGCTTGCAAAATTTTTGACACGATGATTTCACTCATTTTGACTTATAATAGCGAAGCCTGGGGTGTCTTTGCTAAATCAGACTTCAAGTCTTGGGACACTTCACCAATTGAAAAAAGTCACTTACAATTTTGCAAACGCTACTTACAAGTTAATAACAAGGCATCTAATATTGCATGCCGGGCTGAAATGGTTCAAAATAAAAAAAAGCAACTAACTATTTTAAAATACCAGGTTAAGAAAACTTAAGTTAAGCTTCAAAAAGATTGATGTGTAGGTTAAACAGAAGTGGACTCAGAATGCAGCCTTGGCGTACACCTCTTGTGTATTGAAAAGGTGGCGTTTGGTTATTGCCAATCCTTATAGAACTGGTAGAATTGTAGTAGAGAGGCTTTTGATTAGGTTATAAAAATTTCCTCCAACATTATTTTGCAGCAGCTTATAAAGGAGCCCATCGTGCCATACCGAGTCGAAAGCTTTCCTGAAATCGACAAAACAGGCGTATACCTTTTCATGGTGACAATTAAGTAAACGTACTTATCTATTATAATGTTCGCAAAGTAAGAACATGGTCTGCAGTTCGGTTATTCGGTAAAAATCCGATTTGAGATTTGTGAAGAATGTTCAGCGAGTTGACATGTTCTAGAAGCCTTTGGTTTAAAATCGAACAAAAGAATTTTCCTAGACAGCTAGAAACTCGGTAATTTGAGGGGTCATTTCTTCCACCAGACTTGAATATTGGTGTAATGAGCCCACCACACCACATTTGAGGCCTTGATCCCAAATCAAGAATATCGTTGAAAAGTTTCTGATAAACGAGTATCATTTCATTTAAACTAGTTTTCATTTCGTTTCGTATTTTGTCTGAATAGGGTGATTTGTTATTCTTTAATTTTTTTACTGCTGTGCGTATTTCGGCTTCTGTGATGAAGAAGTCCAATGGACGTGATTGCATTTTGTTGTCTTCTTGTTTTCGTAACTCATTGATAAGGTTTTGTTGATCGGAGTTGAGCGGGTCATTTGAATGAAGAGACTGGAAATGTTTCATCCAATTTTCTTCTGTAATCAGTGGAGTATGTTTTAATTTCACTGAGTCATCAATTGATTTCGGACAATTCCAAAACTGTGTTTCTTGTCTGAATCGAGGGCGATTTCCTCTAGCTCAGAAATCCTGTTACTGTAGTATTCATTTCTTTTATTATTTAGAAGGTTCTTATACTGTTTTAAGACAGTATGATATTCTTCCCGGAGAATGACGTTTAAGGGATCTCTGTGTTTTTGATTTGCTAACTTTCTTAATTCATGTCTTTTCAAGCGGTATTCTTTATCAAACCATTTTTTGTTGAAGGTAATTGGACGCGTTTATGTTTTTTTTATAGCTTTATCTTTAAGCAGCGTTTTGCAGTTGCGATGAAAATGTTTTCTCCTTTTTTAAGGGAGCTGTTAACATTTGCGGTTAATTCGTTGTCGTTAGAAAATCTCGAATTAACGTTTGCGTACTTGGAGACCGTAGTGCGTCTTTGAATTTTTGTGTGGAGTCATGCTCCCAGCAAAACTGTTTCGGTAAACTCGTCAAAGTATCATTTGCAGGTATTGCATCCCGATTAGAAATATTCGTGTTAATATTCAGCCAAGTCACTACTGGGCTATGATCTGATAAACAGGATGGCTCTTTAACAATAAAATTTGCTACATGTTGAAATAAATGTTGATCACATATTGAATAATCGACGACACTTGTTCCGTTTTCACCACTAACTCTGCCATTGAGTATTCTGAGGTCCGCGCTTCGGGAGAGTTCAAGGAGGCGCTTTCCGTGGTTATTAAGCTCATTGTCAAAACTATTCCTCAGAGTGGAACATATCGCAAATTCGGATTGGGCGTTGGTTATCATGTTATTTCGTTCTTGACAGACAGAGTCCGAATATTTTGCTGTTCTAGAGTTTAGGTCACCCATGACGAGTAGAATCGACCCTTGGGAAAAATAGATTTCAATGTCGTTTTCGAGATCTTCGAACAATTCGGGGTGCAAGAAAGTAATTGGAGCCGCAAGGTGGAATGTAAATACCACATACAAAGATATCTTTTGCAGTTTTCGTATACTGTCTGCTAATTTTAAACCAGAGAAAATTTGGAGAAGCCTTTTCCACGGTAATCCAATCACGAAATTCATTCTTGTAATGTAAAGCTAATCCACCCGAATTTCGGCCACTTTGCAGTCGCCGCTCTCTGCGCGACCACTCTAGAAAGCAACCAGTTTAATACGACCATGCGTGCCATTATGACACTGCAAACCCCGTTTCAATTCTCACTTAGCTGATTTTGCCGTAAAAGCTCTCAAAAGCGACCGCGACAGGGGAACTACCATGGACTGCCGCTTTTCTTTTTAATAATGCGATTCCTAACGTACATCGTACTTGATCATATGTACGGTAACGTGAGCGTAAAATTGCCTCCCCGATCGTTTCTAGAAAGAAACAATCGATCCACCTGTAGGAAATGGAAAAAACCTGTCTAGCGTCTTGCCATTTGAACTGAAATAACACTGTTATGTAGTCTGTTAGTTATGGGACTAAGTCCGTGGCCTTCACTGCTTCAAAAAATGGAAGAAACAATAAAATTTAAATTCGAAGAACAATAAAGATTGACAGATGACGAAAAAAATTGTACGTATAACTTATACGAAACGACAAGTAAAAAGGTATAATTTTTTCAACAGTGCGTTTGTTCGTAATATTTATAATTGTAGTTTGGGTGCTACTTCTAGGTAAGCTACGATGGCCAAAGAAAAAGAGTATATACTGATATCATTTATCCAAAAGGCATCTTATTATAATTATTTCATCCGAGTTTTGAGATCAAAAGTTTGAAACGCCATGTTTCAAGAAAGTTCAAATCCTTGCTGAGAAACCAAACTTTCTACCATCATTGTCAACTATAAGTAAAATATAAAAATGTAGAATACTACTTGAAATGCGCAATATATCAATGCTTTTTCTTTGATTTGAAACACGTGCTTTTTTGCGGTATTACAGCTAAAACGACCGAGACGCTCTTGTTACAAAATAAAGTGTTATGGTTAGTCGCACCCTTTTACTTTATTTTGATCTCAGGTAAAGTAAAATTCGGCCTTCTCCAAGCTAAGAAAGCAGGTCAGGTGAGTAACTCTCCGGTGATGGACATCGTCCAAATAAACTCACTGTTTTGACACGATGCCTTTGAATTGGTTCAAATATTGTTTCAATATTCTTACCTTTTCCTTGGAACCCGTGATGGATCAGATCGAAATCATACTTTCTAGTGACTGACTATGAATGGTGGCAGTCGACTGAGTTACAAGAGATGATCAATCACGTTTTCTCGAAATTACATACAACAAAAGAATTCCTATATGTTAATGCCGTTTCACTGACAACAAAACTTATTTCTACAATGGCGCGGTTTTATTGTCATTAAATCCTCCCTGGTCTGGTATTCATGTTTTTAGTTACGTCCCGAAACAGATGAATACGATGTTATTCCTTTTATTGAAATCCTGGATTGAAACCTACTCCAATTTTTTATCGCATTCTACTTGAAAGGAGAATCTGGTTTTTAAGCTGGTAAACAGTCAAATAAAACTTAGATGGCAGATGTCAGACAGGTCCGATGTAAAGACCATTTCAATCAGCAGTTGTCCGTGACACACCTGTACATGTTGGTTAATTTAACTTTTCCTTTTGTGGCTTTTCTTAAAATGGCATTTGTGCTTCATCCAGTTTAAGAAAAATACTTTCATTCGCAGGAACTGAAATCGAGAAAGGAAAAATATGAACTCAACACTGGGACTATTGCATAATGACTTTTTGACAATGTGTGATGTGGCAGTGCTACAGAACATTAAGCGATAAGTCGGTTATTGTTTAAACAATGTTTTAATAAAACCAGTGGAATGAAAAAAGCCTTGCTACCCAGGAGAAGATGAAATAAGCTAGTCAGACATTGTATGTAGAGTGCTCTAATTAGTGCTTGCGCGTTTTCTTCACGTACAAGCCGCTTAATCTTCAAAACGAGCCCAGCGAGAGGCAAGTGTTCGTGAAAAGTGCAACAAAGGAAGGAAACCTTTAAGTCAGATTATACTGTTGCCTCACTGAAATCGTCAGAGACCTAGCGAGAGCTCATGGGAGAAGAGGCTAAAAATATGTAAAGGCGGATTGCGAGATACAAGCAATATTCCGGACGAGATATCGGAATAATTTATCTTGGTCTGGCTGGAATGTGGGTTGTTTTGAAACTGAAGGGGAATGCGGGAACAAAAACAGAAGGTAACGCGGCCTCAGTTAACGACTTCTTTGTTGATAGAGGAACACTGTTACTGTGACGGCGGTCGAATTTCTACTCAATAAATAGATTGTCATGCATTTGTCACTGCACCAAATACAGCAAGTAGAAAGACAAGTTACACGAATCCCAATTTGTCACGGTGTAGTATGATTTGTTCACTTGCGGTGATGAAGGCGCAGTGTCTGAAAACAGGTTGTCTTTTATGGAGAGAATCTACCAAGATCAGAACCACTTTCCATGCAATAAAATGAACTTTACCACTGCTATTTGCTTTTGTAATATTGACGTTTTAGGCATCTATGTATAATGTGATCAAAATTTTTAAACACCTCTGTGAAATGAACAGTGCGGATGAATCGGCGAAGGGCCACCAAGTAGGCATAATTCGAGTACATTCAAATCCTTGTTATCACAAAACCAGTCTTTCTACAATAATTGTGAAATATAAATAAAATATAAAAATGTGAAATACCACTTGTAATACACAATATATCGATGCTCTTCTTTGATTTTACACGTGCTTTCTTGAGAAATACGGCAACCCAAAACAACCGAAACGAATGCGTATTGTAAGACTTTTCCAAAATATGACTTATTAACTTAAAACTTGTTACAAAATATGGTGTTATTGTTATTGATGTATTATTCAACACGCCATTGTTTGTTAAGTAAACTTAATTCGGCCTTCACGAAGGTAAGAAAGCAGCTCGGGTGAGTCAGTCTCCAATGAGGGATATCGTCCAAATATAGCCACTGTATTGACGTGATGTCTTTGAATTTAAACAATTGGTTCGTTTATTGCTTCATCAGTATTCCTACCTTTTCCTTGAAACCCGTAATGTATCAGATCGTGATGATTCCTTCTTCAGGTGCTGACTTTGAATGGCGAGATTCGCTATGCTTTAATAAAAAGCTTAGGTGGTAGTCGACTGAATTACAAGAGATGATGAATCACGTTTGCTTGGAATTGCATACATCAAAAGCATTCCTACATACTAATATCGTTCAGTGACAACAAAACTCATTTCTACCGTGGCGCGGTTTTATTAAATCCTCACTGGTCAGGTATACATATTTAAAGTTACGTCCCGAAATAGATGAATGGGATGTTATTCCTTTGATTGGAACCTACTCTAATTTTTTTATTGCATTGTACTTGAAAGAAGAACCTGTTTTCTAAGCTTGCCAAATTCAAATAAAACTTAGATGAAAGATGTCGGACAGGTCCGATGTAAAGCCCATTTTTATCAGCATTTGTCCGAGAGACACCTGTTGATTAGCGAAGGAGAATTATTAATTGCGCAGTTTTAATAAGTAAACATTATTTTTTCTGTTATCGCCAAAACAACCGACACGCTCTTGTTACAAAATATAGTGTTATGGTTAGTTGCACCCTGTTAATTTGTTTTGTTCTAAGGTAAAATTCGGCCTTCTCGAAGCTAAGAAAGCAGGCCGAGTGAGTACATCTCTTGTGAGGGACATCGTCCAAATAATTCAAACAATTGGTTCGTTTATAAGAGAACATTTCGAAATACAATTGACTATTAAAATAAGCGAAATAAGATTACGAAATTTCGGAATATATCGGAATATCTTTTCCTTGGAACCTGTAATGTATCAGATCGTGATGATATTTTCTTCAAGTACTTACTATGAATATCGAAATTCGCTATGCTTTAATAAAAAGCTTAGGTGGTAGTCGACTGGCAAGAGATGATGAATCACGTTTTCTTGAAATGGCATACATCAAAAGCAATCCTACATATTAATATCGTTCAGTGACAACAAAACTCATTTCTACCGTGGCGCGGTTTTATTAAATCCTCACTGGTCAGGTATACATATTTAAAGTTACGTCCCGAAATAGATGAATGGGATGTTATTCCGGCTTTGATTGGAACCCACTCCAATTTTTTATCGCATTGTACTTGAAAGAAGAACCTGTTTTCTAAGCTTGCCAAATTCAACTAAAACTTAGATGAAAGATGTCGGACAGGTCCGATGTAAAGCCCATTTCAATCGGCAGTTGTCCGAGACACACCTGTTGGTTAGCGAAGGATAATTATGAATGGCGAAGAAAAATTATGAATGGTGCAATTTTGATAAGTAAACATTATTTTTTCCTTTTGTGGCTTTTCTTAAAATGGTATTGGCGCTTCATCCATATTTAAGAAAAATACTTTCATTCGCAGGAACTGAAATCGAGAAAGGAAAAATATGAACTCAACACTGGGACTATTGCATAATGACTTTTTGACAATGTGTGATGTGGCAGTGCTACAGAACATTAAGCGATAAGTCGGTTATTGTTTAAACAATGTTTTAATAAAACCAGTGGAATGAAAAAAGCCTTGCTACCCAGGAGAAGATGAAATAAGCTAGTCAGACATTGTATGTAGAGTGCTCTAATTAGTGCTTGCGCGTTTTCTTCACGTACAAGCCGCTTAATCTTCAAAACGAGCCCAGCGAGAGGCAAGTGTTCATGAAAAGTGTAACAAAGAAAGGAAACCTTTAAGTCAGATTATACTGTTGCCTCACTGAAATCGTCAGAGACCTAGCCGGAGAGCTCATGGGAGAAGAGGCTAAAAATATGTAAAGGCGGATTGCGAGATACAAGCAATATTCCGGACGAGATATCGGAATAATATATCTTGGTCTGGCTGGGATGTGGGTTGTTTTGAAACTGAAGGGGAATGCGGGAACAAAAACAGAAGGTAACGCGGCCTCAGTTAACGACTTCTTTGTTGATAGAGGAACACTGTTACTGTGACGGCGGTCGAATTTCTACTCAATAAATAGATTGTCATGCATTTGTCACTGCACCAAATACAGCAAGTAGCAAGACAAGTTACACGAATCCCAATTAGTCACGGTGTAGTATGATTTGTCCACTTGCGGTGATGAAGGCGCAGTGTCTGAAAACGGGTTGTCTTTTATTGAGAGAATCTACCAAGATCAGAACCACTTTCCATGCAATAAAATGAACTTTACCACTGCTATTTGCTTTTGTAATATTGACGTTTTAGCCATCTATGTATAATAACTTCTTCCGAGTTCTGAGATCAAAAGTTTGAAACACCTCTATAAAAATGAACAGTGCGGAGGAATCGGCAAAGGGCCGCCACGTTGGCATATTTCATTAAGTTCAAATCCTTGTTGATCGAGAAACGAGTCTGTCTTCCATTGACAAGTGAAAGTAAATTATAAAAATGTTGAATACCATCTGTAATACACAATATATCATTGCTCCTCTTTGATTAAAAACAGGTGTTTTCTTTAGTGTTAATCGCCAAAACAACCGACCGAGATGCTCTTGTTACAAAATACAGTGTTACGGTTAGTTGCACCCTTGTTTTGTTCTCAGGTAAAGTAAATTCGGCCTTCTCGAAGCTAAGAAAACGGGTCGAGTGAGAACCTCTCCGGTGAGGGACATCGTCCAAATATTTTAAACAACTGGTTCGTTTATTGTTTCAATATTCCTACCTTTTCCATGGAACTTGTAAATGTATCAGATCGTGATGATACAGATGATACTTTCTTCAAGTACTGACTATGAATGGCGAGATGCTTTAATATAAAGCTTAGATGTCGAGTGAATTACAAGAGATGATGAAACACGTTTTCTTGAAATGGCATACATCAAAAGCATTCCTACATGTTAATATCGTTTCACTGACAACAAAACTCATTTCTACTGTGGCGCAGTTTTGTTGTCATTAAATCCTCCCGAAACAGATGAATGGGATTTTATTCCTTTGTTTGGACCCCATTCCAATTTTTTATCGCATTCTACTCGAAAGAAGAACCTGGTTTTGTAAGCCAGCCAAGTTCAAATAAAACTTAGATGAAAGATGTTAGACAGGTCCGATGTAAAGCCCATTTTAATCAGCAGTTGTCCAAGACACACCTGTTGGTTAGCGAAGAATAATTATGAATGGCGCCATTTTGATTAGAAAACATTATTTTTTCCTTTTGTGGCTTTTCTTGAAATGGTATTGGCGCTTCATCCATATTTAAGAAAAATACTTTCATTCGCAGAAACTGAAATCGAGAAAGGAAAAAAATGATAAACACTGGGCCTATTGCATAATGACTTTTTGAGATAAGTCTTTTATTGTTTAAACAATGTTATAATTAAACCAGTAGAATGAAAAAAGCCTTGCCACCCAGGAGAAGATGAAATAAGCTAGTCAGACATTGTATGTAGAGTGCTCTAATTAGTGCTTGCGCATATTTCTTCACGTACAAACCGCTTAATCTTCGAAACGAGCCCAGCGAGAAGCAAGTATTCATGAAAAGTGTAACAAAGAAAGAAACCTTAAGTCAGATTATACGGTTGCCTCACCGAAATCGTAAGAGACCTAGCGAGAGTTCATGGGAGAAGAGGCTAAAAATATGTAAAGGCGGATTGCGAGATACAAGCAATATTCCGGACGAGATATCGGAATAATATATCTTGGTCTGGCTGGGATATGGGTTGTTTTGAAACTGAAGGGGAATGCGGGAACAAAAACAGAAGGTAACGCGGCCTCAGTTAACGACTTCTTTGTTGATAGAGGAACACTGTTACTGTGATGGCGGTCGAATGTCTACTCAATAAATAGACTGGCATGCATTTGTCACTGCACCAAATACAGCAAGTAGCAAGACAAGTTACACGAATCCCAATTTGTCACGGTGTAGTATGATTCGTCCACTTGCGGTGATGAAGGCGCAGTGTCTGAAAACAGGTTGTCTTTTATGGAGAGAATCTACCAAGATCAGAACCACTTTCCATGCAATAAAATGAACTTTACCACTGCTATTTGCTTTTGTAATATTGACGTTTTAGCCATCTATGTATAATAACTTCTTCCGAGTTCTGAGATCAAAAGTTTGAAACACCTCTATAAAAATGAACAGTGCGGAGGAATCGGCAAAGGGCCGCCACGTTGGCATATTTCATTAAGTTCAAATCCTTGTTGATCGAGAAACGAGTCTGTCTTACATTGACAAGTGAAAGTAAATTATAAAAATGTTGAATACCACCTGTAATACAAAATATATCATTGCTCCTCTTTGATTAAAAACAGGTGTTTTCTTTAGTGTTAATCGCCAAAACAACCGACCGAGATGCTCTTGTTACAAAATACAGTGTTACGGTTAGTTGCACCCTTGTTTTGTTCTCAGGTAAAGTAAATTCGGCCTTCTCGAAGCTAAGAAAACGGGTCGAGTGAGAACCTCTCCGGTGAGGGACATCGTCCAAATATTTTAAACAACTGGTTCGTTTATTGTTTCAATATTCCTACCTTTTCCATGGAACTTGTAAATGTATCAGATCGTGATGATACAGATGATACTTTCTTCAAGTACTGACTATGAATGGCGAGATGCTTTAATATAAAGCTTAGATGTCGAGTGAATTACAAGAGATGATGAATCACGTTTTCTTGAAATGGCATACATCAAAAGCATTCCTACATGCTAATCTCGTTTCACTGACAATAAAACCCATTTCTACCGTGGCCCAGTTTTATTGTCATTGAATCATATCCCGAAACAGATCAATGGGATTTTATTCCTTTATTTAGACCCCATTCCAAATTTTTATGGCATTCTACTCGAAAGAAGAACCTGGTTTTGTAAGCGAGGCAAATTCAAATAAACTTAGATGAAAGATGTCGGACAGGTCCGATGTAAAGCCCTTTCAATCAGCAGTTTCCGGAGACACACCTGTTGGTTAGCTAAGGATAATTATGAATAGCCCAATTTTGATAAGTAAATTTTATTTATTATATCTTTAAGCCAACTTGTAATGTTCGTTTTATTATATGGAGACCAAATGTAGTTGATATTGTCGATTTTTATTTCGTTGTTTTCGAAAAATCGAGCCAGTTTTACAAATCACCGTTCGTCTTCATAGCCCCTTTATAGATAATACAAAACACCCGTATCCAGGATATAGAAACACTAACTGAATTCCAATCAAACGAAATACATGAAACACTTGCCAACTGAATAACGTAACATCGGAACTGAAAACATCACTGACTTTGACTTGGATCCGATGCGGCAATATCGTTAGCGATTGATATATTGGCGCCAAATGCATATTTTGGGAACACTTTCATATCATATGGCAATGTCGTGACATCGATGTAAATACAGCAGCGGAAGATTTTCTTCACAAGTTCTATTAATCCAACTTTAAGGTGCATCAAAGAATGAAAACAAGAAAGAGGTGCTACATATATGTCACTTAGATGCTTTTTTGTGTCAAGTTTGCTGCCCTTCTGAATTAGAATTGCCCAGTTCCATATCATATGTTGTGTTGCTTCGAGGTGTCTTTTAACTAAAGCAATCCATTGCCGCTCATTCTTCGTCAAACATATAAACAGTTCGTCGATGAAAGTATTTAATAGACGTTCAAAATCCACAGAGAGCCACTTGTGACTGCCACTAAATCGGTTTGCATACAATCCAAATGACAACAAACATCCGCCATCTTGGATGATCTAACTTTGAGCCTACCGTCTTGGTCAGCGGTTGGCCAGTAGTCTTGCCATCGCGCCACGCGCCGTCTCGCGCGTATTTGCTTTTGTTTCCGTCAGAGTGAGTGGTTTGCGCTTGTAAACGTGAAAATTCCTTCATAATTCATAGGAGAAATAAACCGAATTAACTGCAGTTAAAGGGAATAGAAGTACGTCCCGTAGTCTATAAGACCATTGTTACCAATGCGTTACCCACTTACTTCCCATGGATGGACATGCTTACTATATGATTCAATGGCTTAATTAGGTGACAAATGAAAGCAAGGGACCGCGGACGAAAATGCTGCTGGTGTACGTAGAAGCTACTGACAGCTCTGATCAGCCAAAAATAAAATACAAAGACAATAAACTGCAAGGCTGACTCTACGTAGACATGAAAAACCTTAACGGGACAACGACATGATAGAGGTCCCTATTACGAATTAGGTCCCTATTACGAATTGAATAAAAAAACTTGACACCACTTTAGAGGTGGGCATGCAGACAGTATTTCATTTCCTCAAAGACCTCATAGTTTGAAGAAGCACGAGGGAAATACATTTGCAAGACCTTTAAACGTTTTGTTACAACAACTTCCCAAAATGCAAACAGCGGCAACAAACATAACACATGAACTACGCAAGGTTTGAAAAATAATCTAAAATTTACTTGACGTTTGGCATGCTACAGCACGCATCTTCAGAAGTGACGGTTACAAAAAACGAAAGATTTAAATCCTAAAAATACAAAGCGAGGTACTGGTAACTAATTAAACGGTAATGAAAACAAAAGGTGAGAGCTAATAAAGCCACAGCTTTTCACTGCCAACATTGTCATTAAGGGTAGGTTTTAAGTCCCGTTTAAACAGTGTTTCTTTTATTTTACAATGTAAATCACAACGTCCACTGGCTAAGACCTCGAAATGGTCCCATTTGATGTTGTGGCCGGTGGAGATTGCGTGATCAGCAACAGCGGAGGCGTGACCCACTTGCGTAAGGGCTTTAAAATGCTCAACCTTTCTGTCATGCAATCGTCGCTTCGTTTTGCCGATATAGAAAGCGTCACAATCCCAGCAACTTGCTCTGTATACGACCGTAGATTTTTGCGAGCGATTCAAACGATCTTTGTAAGGAAAAAAGGACTTAATCCGGCAAGTGTTCTGAAAAATCAACCTAAGATTGACAAAACCATAAAATCTATTAACACAAGATTTAAGACGGCGTTTAAAAACTTCGCTTTGGAAACCTAAATAAGGCAGCACAAGGATTACATCTCTCTTGGGATTCTTTCACACCAAGAAAGTACAAAGTCAATTTAATCCGCACCCTCACCTGTCGCTGTTTTCGCATCTGTTCCGCATTTTCTTCATTACAGGCTCCTCTCTCTGATCTAAAGAAAACACTGCTTCTAAATGGCTACCCGAAAGGCGTAATTTCCTACAATATGAATGATGTTTTAAACAAGCATAGGAGCAGACCTTCTGAAACTGTAACCACGGTTCCCAAGAGAGATGTAAAACTTGTGCTGTATGTAGATGATGGAGAGATGTAGTCCTTTTCTCCTTACAAAGATCGTTTGAATCGCTCGCAAAAATCTAAGGTCGTATACAGAGCAAGTTGCTGGGATTGTGACGCTTTCTATATCGGCAAAACGAAGCGACGATTGCATGACAGAAAGGTTGAGCATTTTAAAGCCCTTACGCAAGTGGGTCACGCCTCCGCTGTTGCTGATCACGCAATCTCCACCGGCCACAACATCAAATGGGACCATTTCGAGGTCTTAGCCAGTGGACGTTGTGATTTACATTGTAAAATAAAAGAAACGCTGTTTATACGGGACTTAAAACCCACCCTTAATGACAATGTTGGCAGTTGAAAGCTGTGGCTTTATTAGCTCTCACCTTTTGTTTTCATTACGGTTTAATTAGTTACCAGTACCTCGCTTTGTAGTTTTAGGATTTAAATCTTTCGTTTTTTGTAACCGTCACTTCTGAAGATGCGTGCTGTAGCATGCGAAACGTCAAGTAAATTTTAGATTATTTTTCAAACCATGCGTAGTTCATGTGTTATGTTTGTTGCCGCTGTTTGCATTTTATTTCTCGTTAAATTGAAATGGCCAAAGAACAAGAGTGTTTATGATGTAACTTCCCAAAAACTTAAATTAAGAAATAAAAAACATGTACCGTGTTTCTATCGAAATAAACAATTAGATTATGAGCTCGAGATTTCTATCGCGCGATAGTTGACGAGGGCGCAGCCCGAGTCAACTATCACGCATAGAAATCGAGAGTGAATAATCTAATTGTTTTAGTATAAATCTTTTCTGGAACAGCCTCGACAAGTAAACTTTCTAAATCTTCTTCACGGACACTTCAAAAAGGTAAAGGGCAGACTTGCTACGCTACTCACTATCTATCACAGAATAGATAGTGGGTAGCGTAGCCAATCAGAGCGCGGCATTTGTGATAGAACGCTAGTAGATTTATACTGAAACACGAGTGGAAGCTTGAGAGAACGAGAAATGCTGTGGGAACAGCTTTTTCGAGTTCTCCCAAACTTTCACGAATGTTTCTATGACTCGATAGAAACACAAAAAACATGTGTTCTATTTCTTTTATAGAAAACACCGCAAACACTATCAAAATGAGCTCTTTGCTCGCGCCATCATCACGCCAAAAGCTCGTGCTAGTTCTGTGTTTCTATCGAGTTATAGAAACACAATTTTTAACCAATCAGCGCGCATATTTTCTTAGGACTTTTTTCTAATTTCGAATAACAGTTAGAAATAAAGGATAATTCTGCGACTACTGTAGACCGTTTTTTGTAGTCTCATAATACTACAGAGAGAAGAAAGCAACTTGCCTCTTACGTCATCCAGATTTAGTCACAGTAGAATTCCATAGAAAAATCGTTCCATATGTCATCGACTTCACCACAAAATTAAATCAGAGTTCGCGACAACTTGAGTAATCATCGGCAAAAAAATCAATATGCTTTAACCGTCGGAAAATGTCACACCAAAAACACCAGAAACTACGCGAGTTGCGTTAGGTCTGTCAACCATTTGTCAAGACCTTTCGTTTACATCTGATCGACCGAAGAAGTGATCACCAAAAACTCGCCACACATCCCTAAACTCCCACTATGCATACGCAAAACAGGGGTATTAAGAATAAATCAAAGATCTCTTCGAGATTCGACTATTTTGCATGGAGTATGCGTTGGGGAAATGTTAGTATTGAAAGCGATTTGCGATGCATTAACCCCGGCGTATCTAATCGAACAGTTCGGTAATCGAACCCAATCGAACACCAATCCTTCGATTGCCGAACTCAATCGAACATAATCGAACTCACAATAAAATTTTGCCAATCGAACACAATCGAACGTTCGATTACGGAACGATCAGTAATCGAACTCAATCGAACGTTCGATTACTGTACCCTTGTTCGATAGGACAATATTCACATCGCATGATAGGCACGTGGTCTGTAGAAATTCAGTCTTAAGGTCAAATCACTGCTCGCTTTCCCCTTCCCTTTTCACCCGACTTTCAGTAAAAATGTCGAAAACATCAGGAAGCGATATCCAAGGAGACCCGGGAGGACACTGCACGTATCAAGATTTCGTGTAGTGTAAAAGGCTACCAAGAATGTCGGTTCAGTGAAGATGTGGGAGAAGAGTTTCTCATCTATAAGGAGATTGGCTCCAATCTTTCTGTCTGTCTGTTTACAATCACATCGAAGATAATCATATAAGCCATTTCCTATCAACACTCACAGTACATCCGGGAGTACATGAGTATCAATCGTTGACACTGACTTTGTTCTGTTCTGTTTCAACAATTATATTCAGTATGAAGTTATTTTTCTTTATTCCCATTAAATAAAGGCTGATAGTGACTATACCCTACGCGTTTTACTAGTTTCCGGTGTCAAGAGATACCGTCCGAACAAAATTGCATCGGATTAGTTCGATTTTGTTCGATTGGTTCGAAAATCGAACTCACAGCAAAATAGATGTTCGATTTTGTTCGATTGCCGAACCCAATCGAACACCAATCGTTCGATTGAGTTCGATTGGATTTTTGTTCGATTTTGTTCGATTAGATACGCCAGGATTACCCCATTGACTCACAGTCCAGAAGGCTTTTAGTAGCGCGCACCCACCCCCCCCCCCCCCCAAAAAAAAAAAAAAAAAAAATTCCTGGCTCCTTTACGGCATTTAACACAAACGTGCGAGTGGGAAAAATATACCATATGCGTACTAAATTCAGACAAATAATTCCTTTCTGAAGTAAACTTTTATTGCAACTAGACACGCTGAAAGACCAATTCATGATTTAAAATGTTAATTATCAACCTTGATAAATTGATCTCAAACCAAACTTGAAGACGGTGAAAAACATTTCTTCACCTCCGTGCGTCATTTTAAAAACTCGCAAAAACACGAACACTTTCTACAAAGTATAACACTAGTTCAAAACACTCTGGTGAAAGGTAGGTTTTCTTTCTGTACAACTGTCACTGACATTTATTTTACCACCAGTGGTATATTATCTTGGTACAGAAAAGCGGTAATTGGGGATAATAATTTGCGAATCATGGTGCCGTGAGATAGCGGAAAACTACTGAATTCCTTCCACAAAATTAACACTCAGATTGCTTTTTATGCTATCCATCACTATAACTATAATAACAAAAAAAATACTTGTTTGCATTTTCCGAAGTACTGTGAATCTTTGCATGTAAAAGGTAGTAAACTGAACACAATTATTAAATAAACAACAACGCGATGGTAAGTCGGCCACACGCTGCATATCAGATGTCACCATGTGCTTTTCAAATCAATACGCTTCAGAAGCCAAAAATTCCAAACGTAAACTGGGCAAATGAAAGAAACTTGAAGGAAGTTTTGTTTTAGATTAATTCTCATTTCAAGATGTAGCTACTGATGTATCAAAGCTTCAAAATTCTGCATATTTTTGAAGCCGTGAGATCCTGCATTATTCACGCTAAAGCGTAAGTTAAATTTTAGCCCGACGGCTTTTTACAGTCAATTTTTCACTAATTGGCTTTACCGATCCTTCTAAAAATTCCATTTAAGTTCGAAGCAATATTGTACATTACCATTTTCCTGTCTGAAGTCTTGAGAAGCTGCATTAAGTCGTGATCAAGTCCGTGAATTGTGGTCAAAACAAAAGATTGCGTGCGAGCTAAAAATACTTCTTTCAATGAAGACGACAAACAATAGACTTGTAAAATTAGAATATAGCATTGGCCAATATCCTCTGACAATGAAAATTCGCAGCAGCTTTAAAGCATGTAAAACTAAGCGATTCAATCGATGAATAGTACAGATCTTTGAAAAATACCTACCTGTAGTTTGCAAAAGGCTAGACAGGCTAAATGACTAGCGACGCGTGAAAATAACACTTCGGGATCGAGTAGTGCTGACGCATTCCTATCCAGTGACGTTTTTATCGCCCACAGCGAAAAGTATTCCCTTGACAAATTAAAACAGTCCCTTGAGAGTATACAAAAATGTGGGTCAGAGAGTGCCAATCCAATGCTTCCAATTCTTATCATTTTTCTTGTAGCAAGCAAAATAGTCGAAAAAAGAGAAAATGTGCGACATATAAGTATGGCTTTTAACGGATATTTGATACGGGGATGTATGTTGATCATAGCCGTTCATTCGGCATATAATGCCGACTTTTTGGATTTTAGGGGAGCGAAGAAAGGAGGAAGATTTCGTGACATGAGGATGGCCTGAAGCAATATAATATTTTAATTTCATTTGGTAAATTAAACAGGTCCTCTATCGAAAACGCAAACGTATCAGGCTTAATTTACTTTTTTTAGGTAATTTGATATAATACAAAATGTAATATATAAGAATTTTTGCATCCCTTATCAATCCTATGAAATTATTTTTGTTTAGTTCTAAAAGTTACTATTTGTGTTTTGCGTGGAAATTGCCGATGAAATAATTTAACAGAGGCGAACGGCTCTTGAAATTCTAAACTATGAGCAACATTTCATTTTATGCGGCCATCCTTTGCGGAGAATAAAAAAGGCTTAGGAATACGGATATTCTTTGCACAATGCAGTAGTCAGCCCAAGCATCCTCTCTTGGCCACGAATGATGAATGAGGTCATGGAACAGTTGTTCAGCTTCAACTACATAGTAAAATTTGAATGGATTGTTTTATGTCCGCCTATTTGGAGTACTGGCACTAGTTTCTTATTGGAGCAGACTATCGCAAAGAGCCAGACAGGAAAAGGTTCAAATGATGCTCTAAAGGTTGCTCAAAAGTTGATCAAAAAAACTAAAAGTTGCTAAAAAGTTGTTGCAAAATCTTAAAGTTCTTTTTCATCAGTTACAACAAGAAGTCAATAATTACACAACCAGAGAACCAATTTATACTTTTCCTTGACTCCTAAACTTTTAATAACTTGCTTAAACAGTTAACAATATTTTCTCATTTTCTTCTAATATCAAAACAACCAATGATATGACTGACGGAAAATGACGGTTGTGACCAAACAGCGAAAAAAAGAAAAATAATTAGTATTCAATTTGCCTGGTTTGTATTAATTTGTGGTATTGTCTTAGAAAGGAAACGAAAATGTTGTCCGAAATTGTGAAAGTTGCCCGAAATCGGAAAAGTTGCCCAAAAGTTGCCGAGCATCTTTGGGGCAGCCCTAGGTGAACCGACTTCCGGTTTTGGGTTATAAAACGCGCTGCTTGCGACTGTTTGTTTATTGATCTAAAGCTAACCTGAGTGCAAGCAACATGCACATTCAAATCTTCTACTTCCTTGCCGTTTGTACCTTCTTGGCACAAAATGTTAACAGCGAGCTGTCAAGCCAGCAGCAATGTACTGTTGCTAGTGTGTGCGGGGAACTAAGCAATATCCTGCAAAAGCAAGATTCATTGGAGAAGAAAGTCGAAGAACACGGTAAAATACTTGGAGGTGAAAGCTGTAATAATGGTAAGCCGGAATATTATTTGTACTACATGAGAAAATGGCCTGTACAACGGAGGCGGCTTAGCGGGAATATTTCAGTATCAGATAGCGCAAAGCGTGAGAAGGGAAAGGCATTCTGGCACTGACAAAGAGACAGTAGTCTCGAAAAGTTTGAGAAAAATATTCATCATTTCCCTTTGAAGTGCCGAAAAAGACTGTCGACATCATAAATATCTATATCCATATGCACAGCACAGCTCCCATAATTTAAAATAATAATAATTAAAACCACTAGTAAACAAGCCATGTTTTATAAATCTGACGCTTTGCTGAAACCTTGACGCTTGTTTGTAATATTAAAGTCATATTCTGCCCAAAGCAATTTATTTACGTCAAGAAGATCGACACGTTTGTTTTATTCTTGAGAAGACGACTATTTTTTAATGCTTAGCACCACGCCACGAGAAAAGTGTCGAAAGCACGAAAGATCTAGACTGAGTGCAGCTCAAAAATCCTCTATCTAGAGGCGAGGTAATAAAGGTTGCCCATTTAATTCTGGGCAAGACGAAACTATCTATCAATGTAGAATAGAAGTCTTAGGACTCGGCCTGCAAGAGAAGCAGTCAGTTTATTTTTCGCTGGTTGAGAGACTATTGACAAACATCAAAGCGTACGGTTACTCTTAGGACAACAACAACAACTGAGAAAAGATATTCTGTCAAGAAGGCGCCATTATACTGCATAGATTCTGAAGCAGATTTCGGCGCTTAAAATTGTCTTAAGGTTCGCGTGACGTGAAATTATTAATACACCTGAATAAGCTATTTAATATCATTATTTATTTAACCTGTAAAAGCTGTATTTGCAAATGAAGAATTAATTATTTTGCGGCACGGCTTGAATATGCTACAATTGCGAAACAAAATCCCAGTTTTCTGTTAAAACTCAAAATTTAGAAAAAACGATTTTTCGAAAGAAATCAAAAGCTTGAGCCTTTATAAACTCACGAACATTAAAATTAAAAATACTTCGAAGTCTTATCCACAATTTTAGTTGTCTACAGTGCAAAATGTTTGCTTATTTATCCCAAATTGCACTCGAAATCATGTGATTACCTATACAATACCTGTTAACAAATAGCAAAAAAAGATCAATCATATGTTAAAAATAAGTCTGTGAACATTATATTTATTGTAGTAGACAACTAAAATTGCGATTCGTGCGATATCGGTTTTTCGCGTGAAATTTAACGTGGAATTCCCTCATCAGGTAATGGATTTTCCTATAGAATTACCTTATTTCTGCACTGAATTACCTCATTTCTGCATCGAATTTACTAAAAACTGCATATCTCTAAGCCAATCAGATTCGAGAAATTTTTTCATGTATATTATTAAACCAAAAATCGTTGTTCGAAATCGGGGATGCATCGCATTTGCGAGAACATTTGGAAATTTTCATTCTGCTCACAGTTTTTTATCAGCCAATCTAATGCCTGGTTACTACAACAACAACTTTATTACCAAAAAAAGACTTCATACAATGCTTCATAAAAAAAATAAATTAAAACAGGATATTGGTAGCAACAACGTCAGTATGAAACATGTTCAGTATGAAACATGTTCTCCTTGTCGTGCAAAATTCTATAAAAAAACTACGTTAAATGAATTAACAATATACAATATAAAACCCAAAATCCTTTATTCAGACAATTCGTTGAACTGTTTAGCCGAAATTTTCGGCTTAAAAACTTTTAAAACATGACAAACATGTACGTTGCTTGACCTTGTTTTGACTGAAGGCGTGATGATGTTTGCCGAGTTTAAATAAATTATTTTTCTACCAGAGTTGCGCATGTTGCTTTCTCGCAATTTTTTCATGAATATTATTAATAAGTAATAACATGATTTTTCTCGCGCAATTTGGGATAAATAAGCACTTGTAAATTTTTCAAAGCCTACAAATTGCACTCTCCCTACGAGCTCGAAATCATGTGATTACCTATACAAAAGGTGCAGCTTATCTGCAAGTGTTTGGTTTAGGTGGAAAAAGATTCTCAAGATACTCCGCGGTGCTCTAGAGCTACGCTTTGTAGCTAATCCGTAATTAAGTGGAACTAGAGCCGTCTATTTAACCAAGAAAAATATGAGCTCAAGTTTTCTCTTCAGCAACTGCAAGCTTGAGGTTTAGGTTATAAGCTCGAGATATCTACGACCTTATTCAGTTTCAATCTTTACTTCGTTGAAAAAAGGTTTTAACTTTTATTTCCCATCTACCTGTACTCTAACAGATGGCAACAACATCCCTGTATCCGCTGTGGCACAGTGCACAAGCTTGATAAAATCCCCTTTATTCAACCATTATAAACTGGATGCAGGCACCGCTGACAAAAATCTGATGTGTCGTGTTCTCGCTCAGTCCACTGGCGAATCGCAGGCGTACACTGTGTCAGCGGAGCTCTTGAACCAAGCAGGATGGCAGGGAATAAACAGCGGACATCTTGGGCTGCTCTTCAACGCTGTGGATGAAAACAACTTTGACTTTATCTACTTCAGGTAATCTGGGGACATTATATATACGTTACAGAGGGTTTTAATTCCTGGAATGACCCCTAAGTGCTTTGAGTTTTGCGTTATCTGAGCTCCACGATTTCTTGAAATAACCTTTCAAGGGGAGCACAGGAAATGGGTGTAA
>OY855903.1:5407500-5415000 GCA_963693305.1 Meandrina meandrites | reverse complement strand
GGGGAGGGGTCTCTTGGCTGAAAATTTCATTGCTGTTTACTAGCTGAAAATAGGAAATTGGCGTTGGCACTATATCGAGAATTAATATGTATGTGAATGCTTGTAATCCTGGAAAGTTTGGTGCCGCCGGACTATTGTTATCACAGAGTTACTTAACATGAAAAGGCATATATTATAAAAGAAAATTAAAACACAGGTTTATAACAATCAGGCTCTTTTAATGCTACATTTGTTAACTCATGACAACTTGATATCAAAACTACATTAATCTTGCAGGCTTCATTCGGTGTTTCCAAATGTTCAGGGCTGAGTTAGTTACAAGCCGCCGTCCTTTTTGTCTCCAAGCTTTTGTAAGCATTCTCCAAACCTCACAAAACAACACAGTTTCTCCTCGCATGTTTCGCTGGCCAACATACAACACGGGATAATCGGGAGACATTTTCTCTAAAATTAGACAACAACAGAAAGTAAAGAGCAGGTTAGAGGGGGTTCAAGGAACTTTGTATATGGACAATATTTGATAAGTAAAATGGTGACTTGGATAAAGTGAAATAATTATGAGTTCCTAGAAACTAGTTCACAGAGTCCTAAAACATAGAAGCTAGTATATGTAAGACCTCCTTCACCACGAGTCCCCAATAGCTCAGCGATTAGAACGTCCAACATGTATCTGGATGGGTTCGACTCCCGTTAGGGAACTTAGAAAAATCTGTTCTTCTGAGTATTCGACTTGAGAACGCTTCTTCACTTATTAGATAATATTTATCACTATATTTAAACTTTTACGATAAGGAGCTGAAACTCTGCCGTGAAGAATGCCATTGACGATGAAAGATTTCTTTCCACGTTGAATTCACGCTTCTCAGAAAGTAACTCAGCCAGTCGGTCAGTCAGTTTAGTCAGTCAGTCAGTCAGCATAAATAAGACAAAGAACAAAATCATCAGTACACACCACAAATGGAGGTGGCGTAGCGCCTACTGCTTCCAAACAGCTGCCAGTTTTACTGATACACTTCAAGTGTTTACAGGCATCATCTCCAGCTTTCTTGTGGCACATAACAGCCGCACCCAAACACATATGGAGCTAAAAAGAGACACAAAAAGTAACTTTCACGGAAAACTACTGCTGGCATGAATTACAACTAGAAGCACGGACTGAAGATTCAGTTTGAAGTTTTCAATCCTTCGCAAATCGGACTGGAAGTCAACTAAACTTATTCTCAGTGGTTGCTGTCAATCCTCGAAAACAAAAATCTACTTAAAAAATTTGCTTCTCAAAACATGTGTACAGACTTTTTGTAAAAGATCTATTTTCTGTAATTGAACTACAGACTGGATCTAGGTGGGTACGTTGCAAAGCCGATGTTTCACGTGGTAAACATGTTAAAATATATATGATTACTTACGCATTGTGGTGGACCTCTAGTGGGAAAACCGCTCGGTCGACTAAAGTTTCCGGTCGGCAATACAGTTTCATTCAGTTTCTTCCCCACCATCCTTCGAACCTTCTTCGCCATTTCCTGATCTTCCATCTCGAGATAATGTAAGATGGCTTGTGGATGATATTCCATCTCAGCTCGGGCATACACGGCTACTGCCGCAAGAAACAGCAAAGCTATCATTGCCTTCATGTTGACGCGTCTAATCTGTGCTCTGGAAAACACGATGTGAAAAGGGATACGCACGTCTGTTTATATAGAGCATCGGGTGAACTGTGAACCGTGTTGCGCACTAGTTATTTGTTCACCGAGACAAAGGCACTTACTTAAGATGTATTTAAACAGCTTTTTAACTACTTTGCCTGCCTTCTGTTTGCATAGCTAGTAACCAGGTTAACTAACCCCTTTAGACATAGAAATACTAAGTCAACATGTCATCACCCCATTCATAACCTTTCTTTCTGTTGTTTTCTTTTCTAAGCCTTCTTGTGCGATAATTGTTTTGTACCACGTGCAATTAACTTTTTCTGAAATTTAAATTTTAAATTTAAACGTAACGTTGATATGGTTTCTGAGTTTTAAAGTTTAAGCAGTTGAAAGGAGAACCTTTACTTTTCTTCTAAGACTATGACCGAATGCAGTTTGACCTTTGACCTTTGACACCTTTGCTAGCTCAGTGTACTCCATTGATGAAGTCAACATTTTTGGCAGCAGTTAGTTTCAAAAGTTTGTGTCGAAGAAACGAAGAAAATCTGATAATGCATATTTCAAAGAGTAGCCCCGAAATTGTACATGAAAGTTGCAGCATTTTATATTTAGGAGTTAATTTTTCTTCTTTCGGAAGTTATCCCTTTGTTCCTGTATGTTTTTGCCTATAAAAAGTAACCGATCCTTACAATCTAGCCTCAAAAATAAAGTATCAAAAGTATTCTTGGCATATCAAAACCATATTATGCTGTCGGAAACGAGAGGTGGATAGACGTGTTTCCTCGGGCCTAAATGTCCTTCATTCTACAGAAATAAACAAATCAAATAGAAATGGTTTCTTGGATTAGAAAGTCTTTTTTTCTTCAGAAAAACCGAAAAGAAAATTGGAAAATGGAGTCAAGCGACACATTTAAAATATTTCCCTTTCATTTAAATCTTTTTCATGCTGTGTTACTCAAGGTAACCTTAAATTTGATGCGCGTTATATTTTCTCTACCAACACTTGGTTACTAAGTGTTTGCCGCGTATTCTTCCCATAAGGAAGAGTTTAATTTTACTCTCTCAAATTGGCTGAGATTCAACAACGCCAGCATGTTTGTAAGTTTCTGATTTACACTAACCTTTCTTTATAGCTGTTTAAATTTGTAATTAGCTTACCTTGTGTTCTTTAATTTGTCATCTATTGTAAAGTCAGGATAAATATTTGGAAATACTTCATTTTAGGTCTCCAGGTCATCGAGACTTACATGTTCATGGGAGAGGTAATTAACATCAAGAGGTCCATCGAAAGATGCACCAAGATCTAGCTTGATTTTTTTTTATAAATGGTCAAAGCATGAAAAGAGTACACGGGATAAAATGTACAAATCAATTTGTTTAAAATCTTATTATTTTCAATAATTTTCAACCGGTAATCAGCATTTGGCGAACTAAAGGTACGCGATCTAAGGATGAGGGTGAAACGGAGATTATCCCGGCTTCTGCAGCATGAAGGAACTAGGAGTATTTCTACTCCCCCCTGGATGGGATGCTAGTCCATCGCAGGGTTACCACCAGCAGTAAATTCACAGGTACCCATTTATACACCTGGGTGGAGAGAGGCACAATGAGAGTAAAGTGTCTTGCTCAAGAGCACAGCACAGCACAATGACACCGGTCAGGGCTCGAACCCGGACCGCTCGATCGATTAAGAACGTACTAAAATGTAAGATCACTCAGGACATTAGTGTTGCCAGGCTGTAATTAAGTGTTGCCTAAGTTGTCTGTCTGCACTTTATAATAAACAAACCAGTTAATTTGACCCTTCGTGATTTTAGCTGCTGCGACAAAAAAGTCTGCCGAATTTTAATCTGGAAAACAAAGGCTTCGTTGACAAAATGTTTCACAGCTGTTCAAAGTTATAACTGTTTGGTCGTTGTGCCTAGCTATTTTACTTCTTTTCAAAAGACCAAAACAAAAAGACTATAAAAACAACGTAAGGGTAAGAACAAAGAACCCTAACGAGATAAACAACGACCAGGTTTAAAATTTAATCTGAAGGCTTCATTCATCCTAATTAAGCATGTGTTGTAAACTCCTCTTTTATTCTCAGTGTTAAGTACTATGTCATAAGCTGAACAAACATTACACCACTGAAACTTTACCGTTAAGTACAGCTTAACTATAAACTAACGATTCAGGAAAAAGAATTTGAACACAGAAGTCAAGCTTGGCTTAGCCAGCCTAAAATACCAGTTACGTTTTTTAAGCTACAGAAATTGTGTGGAGGTTGCAAAAATGGTGGAAAAGTCAAATAAAAGATTAGTGACATTAGTTTTAAAATATTCTCTAAGTCTATTGTTATTCAGCCCTGAGGAGATTTCTAGGTCTGTGAAAAATAACCATGGAAATACAAGTTCTGAGCACTAATAAATTATTTTTAAAATTTATTTTTAACTCAGCAACTTTAATTGCAAGTCGTTCAAGTAGGAAAATAACGAACAAATTTAAATTCATAAGAATATCGAGGATCCGTTACCACGATTCATCATAATAAACACGTATAAGGCGTTCTCTGGTAAACATTATTAAAAATATAAGCTTTCGACAGCCAAAGTTGAAAAGTGAGCAGAATATAGCTTTTGACCTACTTGGTGAACTTTTAAACTGGATTTTCAGTGAGTCTTTTCTGAGTAAAAGATGGTCTGACTTGTAGAACGAAATTGTTTCGGGCGTACGCAAAGTGTTAAAGTTTAAGACTAGCTTTGAGGGACATTATTCGAAGCCAACTTAACGATTTTCTTATTGAATATAGATTGTGTTTTGTTCTTACGAGCTACACCCAGCATTCTGTGAAATTACACCTCCCGAGATTTAACAGTGCATTTTCCATCATTTTCTTGGTTAATTTCATTCTCTACATATTTTACTGGTATATTCATTGTAAGTAAGCTCCGAGGATTTGCAATTATGTTAGGATCTATCTCTTATATCCATTCCTTTTTATTCTCATCAAACATTCGCTTGAAAAACCGTTTGTGAAGAAATTAAACTTCGATCGAAGAACTTACGTGTGTCAACTGCCTTTTTCTACCTTACACAGACCTCCTCAGTTAAAACAGTGTCAGCTTGTAGGTAAGGAGGCTACTTTTTAAGTCCCCACCCTTCCCCTGTAGTAAATTTAAAAAAATCTTAGTCATAACTTCTTTCTCACTAAAAACCACAGCAATTAGCTTTAAAGAGATGTTCCTTACAAATGTTCCCTTTGTGCCAAACCCGACAGAGCTGACTTTGCAAGAAAACCAGTTTGAAATTTGTGGAGAAAAGTAGGACCTTATTTCCATAATAGTGGAAACCATTATTTTTCTTTAAAAAAAAAAGAAAAAAGAAACCAACTCGATGCCATTTTAACGAAATTTCAAAATATGAAACTCCGTTGTAGTTCAACATCTGTGTAAATTTTATTGTTCTGTTTTGTCTGTTGTACTTGGCCGTACATTAGCTAACATTAAAACTCTACTTACTAAGCTGTGTAAACACATCGCTCATTTGGCACGATCTTTTGTTTTCTGCAAAGCCGCAAAATTACGCAAGGAGTTCCTGATACTATATAAGGCACATTCGATGTCTGAAAATTACAGTGTCAACTGCACACATCTTGAAGACAAAATGAAGGTTTTCGCAGCTCTTTTCTTCCTCGGCGCCTTAGCAGCGTATGTGTCCGCCAATGAAATGACGTTTCACAGGGCCGTGAAGAATTTCCTAGACAAGCGACACGATGAAAGAATGTCTCAGGTTGCGAGAGACCATGGCCTGTTAGAACCGGACACTTACGTTGCCAGAGATCACAAAGAGCCACCAGCCTTTATGGTAAGGAAAAATCAATTTTTTATCGTTGGCTTCCTTAACTTATTCCTGTCACTCTATATCAGTCAATCAGATCATCAAAACCACGCCATATTGCCCGCGCTTGGCGTTAGTTACTTTTTTTACTGTCAATACTAACTGATCAATGATAACTTTAGTTCTTCGTCTTCTCTAAGTCGATTATTTTTAATAATAGCAGGACTGCATAAAAACTTGCTATTCTATCTCCTTCCCTAACCAGTCTAAAAACTTTCAAAGTCTTTATTTCGTTTCTTCCTTTTAAAGGCAAGTGGTGATACCTTCGAAACTTTGCATTTGCTTTGTTGGAGAACAATATTTCATATAGTTAATAAAATATATTTTGTATTACCGTATTTTTATAGAGTTAGCGAAGAAAATCGCTCTGTTGTACTCCAAAATCCGCGTGTTATGGCAATATTTACAATTTGAGTCTTTTTCTTTTAATTTAAGATGAAAATACCAAACACACTGTAAGATAACATTATTTTCTAAGCAATATAAATTTTCTTGTTACTTTTCTACAGAAACCTTGCATCGAGAAAGGGAAAAAATGCTGGAAGCAAGCAGATGAACCATGTAAAAAGCTAGCGTGCATTGATGACTTCTTCAAGTGCTGCAAGGCACACGCACCTACTGGCCTCCCTGAACTTACTCCCTTACAGGTAAGTACGTAACGAAACTTCTGACTATTACATCACTGGGTTGATCCACCAAACCCCTGAAGAACTGATTATATAAATACACCTTATTTGATGGTTTACATATAATACGCGCGGATATTTTGCGAGTTGCGTAGTATTTTTCCGAACCCCGAAGGCGGGCGAGAAAAATACGAGCAATGAGCGAAATGTCCGCTTCTATTATATGTTAAATCGTCGAATAGGGGATTTATTATTCCACTAATAAAATAAAGTTTGCTCAGGCCATTTTGTCGCTCCTCCTTATCAAAACACAGTTTCGACCGCGTCCAGGCCTAAACTAGGGTAGATATGGCATCGTCCATTACGATAGGCTTGGTTACCAATGATGAAAAAAGGGCATTGGTCGTTAATTTGTCTGATGTATCACACCACCCACTCCTCCAATGGCATCATTCCTTTTGCAAGCACCACTATCTTTAAAGGGGTTAGTTCACAGCGTTCCAGGTAGTTCTTGTTCCTTTTTTGGTTAATCATAAAAATAACGCAAAATAACGAAAATTCAAAGAGCAATAGTCTTTTATTGACAAAATCACGGTCGTATAACAAACAAGGATGATTTCCGAGCATTTTTAACTTTAAAAAGTGTAAACTTGAATCTTAGAAAGAAGCCAGGGAGACGTTTTAATCTTCTCCAATTTTTCCCTGCATACCCCTCCATGGTTTTCCGTTGTGTTTTTTTAAGTTCTTGTAAAGACGTATAAGCGGTTGTTGTGATATTTGAGTCACTGATGTAATTGCCTAAAAATGCGTAACCAAGCACTCCTAAGTAACTCTCTTGGTAACACATCGTTTCCATGTCGTTTTGCAGAAGGGTTGTGTAGCACTGCTTAAACTGTGCAGGAAGCAAAGCCCTAGCTGTGCTGGTGAATTGTGCTGCTTCATTCGCATCGACAAGTGCTTCAAAATGGCTAGCAATGAATGAGTCCTCGAAAATATGCTACATTGTTACCATGGCAACGAATAGTGAGATATCAATCAAGATGACGTGCAATCAGGCTCAATGTTTTTCTTCTTATCATATGTAATGATGTATTTACGCAGGCAATTAGCAAAGTAGTCAATAAAAAAAGAAAATGCTTTAACTTTTTCAGTGTTTTAATGTGCCAGCGGTCACAGGAACCCCAGGGACTTGCGCTTTATTGAACGAGGGTCTCACGAGGGGTGCAGCTTTGATGGTTGACCATTAAATTGTAGGGTTTTTGACGGTTATCAAAAGAAAATTTCTTTCGTGAGTTGAAGTTAATATTTCATTTTGTGATTTTTGCGTTCGACGAAGGAGAACGCAC